>ML854584.1:4756-18624 GCA_009831015.1 Picea engelmannii | reverse complement strand
CATTTGTTATTTTGCCGCATCCAAGTCTTCTTTTTTTTGCACAATCTGTCACTAAACACAACCTTAGGCCATCTGCCCTCTTCCATTTGCTCAATTTTTTTCAAATACCTTATGACTCGCACCATAGCAATTGCTTCAATAGGAGCAGCCCCTGTTTCACTTAACAGGATAGCATAAGGAACTGCACTTTTAATTTTGAATTTGTTTGTAATCAACCGCTTCTGAATTTTCTCAATTTGTTTCCACTGCATATCGGTTGTGCTACTAGCCCATAGTTCACAACCATAGAGGATCACCGGAATCACTAGAAGCCCAAAAAGAGTTAGAGTGGTTTTCCAGTCCCACAACTCTGCCTCTCTACACCTGTTTTGAAAAGAATAAAATGCTTTCCAACCCCCTAAAGTTATTTTATTTCTACAACCATCCCAACTTAAATTTCTGTTGAAGTCAATTCCAAGGTATTTGTAGTCTGCAACTTCTTCCAGAATGTTTCCTTCAAATTAGAACTTATGCTGGTTATGCTTTCTTTTGTTAGAGAAAACCACTACTTTCGTTTTGCTAATATTGATTTGCATCCCCACCCTTTTACAAAACTGCTCAAGGGAACATAAGTGCTCTTGCAAACCAAGAGTTGATTTAGCAATCAATTTAAGGTCATCCGCGTACAAAAGAAGCCTTATAACGAACTCGGGGAAAAAATCAAGTGTAAAAGAAGGTTCTGTAGCCAACGCTAAAAGAAATCAATTATAGCATCGTAGTGCAGTGTAGGATATATCACAATCGATCCTGTCGCCTGGACATAGGCCACTACAGCGCCACCGGTAGATTCCTGGCTGACATAATCTGCGGTAAAAACGGCCAAAACAGAGAACGTGAAGGTGGATATATAAAACCGAGTATTAAAAAATGATTATCAGAGCGCTGAAGGAAAACGCCGGGGTATTGTTCTGCATATCAGTTCGTGACTTGGCAACTCCTAACCTAGATTGACTAGGGGAAAAAAAATTCACATCAAACATCGCAATTATCGCCCCCCTTCATCTAAGCACTCGCGGCTTCTCAATTGCTAGTCATTCGCGCTGCCATTCCCCGTGTCACACCGTACACGAGTTCGTGTAGTCAACTCTCTTTTGTATTCGTCCGCTGTAATCGATATATAATATAAACGCCGAACGGAAATCACAGCCGCCCATCTTATTAAACTCGATGAAACTTTATATAGTCTCTTTAACCTAAAATCGTGTCAACGCCATTTGCCAATGACACGACAGATGCATCAATCAATGGTAGAATGTAACCGATTCGTCGGCAAAAGTTAAAAGGGTTTAGGCAGTTCTGACTACTGCAAACAGTCTCTTCACCATTTACCAATCGTGACCATCCAACCTTAGCGAAATCGATTATTAAAGGCTAACGTAACTTGCACTTTTCTGAGTTTTAACTGCCCAAATGTTTATATAGTTAATCTGGGTAAATTGGCACCTAACAAGGGGAGACACTCATTGAAGTTAAAAGAAGTCTTAAAAATGATTCCCAAGGGGAGACCGTTATTAAAGTTAAAAGAAGTCTTAAAATGATTCCCGAGTGAAAAATAGGTTCCAAATTCAATTGAAAAAAGAGATTTTAAGATGAGAAATCCATGTTATTTATACGGGTTCATTTTGGTAGGTCGATTTAGTATTAAAAGTATTATTAAAATAATTTTTATTTAGCAACCATGGTAATACTAACTATGAGTTCTAAGTAAATGTTTTTTGGGCAATGGAGTTGGAGTATTTGTGGACCTTAAAAAGTCAAAGTCTCCTTTGCCAAAGCTATTAGAGAGTATTTATTGCAAAGGTTTATCAAGGTAACATGTTAATGCTTAAATTTATGTTGTCAATTAAAAAATTAGAGGATGATCTAGCAAAACATCAACAAAATGAGATCACGACAAAAAATTAAAGATGTCAAAAAGAAATTTGATGAGAAATTATCAGATAAAGATGATGAAAGTTCTCATTTAAAGAAGTATAATCAAAGTTGTTTCATAGATCAAGAAGCTGAAGAACGAGAAGTCACAAAAGAAAAGTTAGAACAACTTACGAGCAAAGAAGTTGATCAATAAAGAAACAATAACCAATCTAGTGAAATTAGAGAAGTCGTTACATGTACAAATCCAAACCGTGGAGAAAGGAACCAATACAGATCTAGTTGACAAAAAAAATGAGAAAGATGCTTATACTGCAATGTTATCAACCAATAAATCACCAGAAGTATCAAAAGACAAATGTTCAAAAACAAGACGCAAGATACACAAATGTCTTATCGTCATCTTAATTATAATAGTCATCGTATTATTCAGCGAATTGACCAAGGACAACATCAATATGAAAAAATAAGTGTCAATCATAGTATCGTGGAAGGAAGCTCAATTCTAGAATCTTATCATCCCCCAAATCATAGAAGTCGTCGCCACATAGTTTTGTGAAAAAACTAAATTAGGGTGGTTTGACCCTTTCAGAATTTGACAATTCTGCCAAATGCTTCATAACTCATATCATCTCGTGTCTTAAATCATCACATCTTCAAGAATGAAAAATAATGAGAAGGCATTATAGGCTAGAATGAAGAGGTAGGTTTTTCCATAAAATGCTTTGAGGCCTATTGCCCACCATGTCGTTGGGAAATAAAATTTCTGTATAGTGTTGTTGTTGGTGCATGTGTGGAAATGTCAAAGCACCAGTGAAATTTTGATGATATTTTGTCAGGACCAATGCACCCCTATGGATTCATTTTCTTGGTGATAACCTCCACTATTCTTTCCTTTTCTACATCTACAAGTAAGAGGACACATGATGTTACCAAAAACAATCCAAAGTCTATGTTATCGCATAGTTTGTAGCTAGGTCAAATGGCTAAAGGATAGAGGCCAAACTGGCGTAACAAGAACCTTCCCCACCCAATGTCACCTCAATGGGGAGGTTCTTTCTATTTAGGGAGGTTAGCCCAGGGGAGACGTCCCCGGTAACCTAGGGTTTTGCAGAGGCAAAGGTATAAAGCTTGAAGTAGAATTTCCTCCTCACAGGTTACCACCAAGGTCAGATAGTCCGGCTAATCAGCTTATAAAGAAGTGTATGCCCAAATGAAAACACCTGCTCGGAACAAGACAACAACAATACAATATATATGCAGGCTATAACTCAATGGGTTAGTACTTCATGTAACTATCTGACATCAATATGTAAGCAATGTGAAACAACAGATATTAATGAGATCAACATTTTATCAATATAGCAATGGAAAAGTATCAATTCGTCAATAACTATTGAGATGATGTAGCTAACAATGTATTTAATCAATCATTTACTCAATAAGTGTTTTCAATCATCATCTAATTGCTTATCATAAAAAATTGTTGCGTCAAGATGGAATAACCAAGTGTGACGTCAGCTTAGTTAGGGCTTCAAAATTTAAAGTTTTGAGAGTTGGTTTGAGCACTATCACTTCAACGTTGTGTGTCTAAGATCAATGCCTAAGGGTAGATGGAGTCAATTAAGGAGAGGAAACAAAGTTGAAGGAATAAAGGCTAAAGACAAGAGGGAAGGGTTCTAGAGTGCTGCAATGGCAAGGCCCTAGAATCAAAACCCTAGGGGAAAGAGGCTCACTCTGGTGTTGCTTAAGCAAGGCCTCGTGGTCTTTCCTCCTTCTTTAGGTCAAACTTGGCAAAACGGCTAGCATAAAAGATGAGTTAAAACAAGAGGATGAGGTGAGGGAGAGTGTTGCAATGGCAAGGCTCTTTCACAAAACCCTAGAAGATGGACGGCCCTAGGTGTAGATAACCTAGGCCTGGGACGTCACCTCCTTTTTAACCTTTAAAATCACAGCTAGCACAAAGGGAAAAAGTTAAAAGAGTGTAGCAAAGGCTAGGCTCTTTCTTCCTTCTTCAATGGCTGAATATTTCTCTCTAAGGGGACATGAAACAAGGACCTACTTGTGTGCTTGTCACCTAGGGTTTTAAAATCAACAATTTATAAGTAAATGCAAGAATATAAACTTACAACCATTCAATTAAGAAGTTTTGCAAGAAAAACACTTACATATCATGATGAAAAGCATATGCAAACCCTAGTTGTAAACCTTCCTTCAAGAGAAATGCCAAACATGCGAAGAAAATCCTTCCATCAACAAGTGCGCCTCACTTTAAAAGACCAAATACCCAATTAGGGCGCAAAAATCAGACCTCACAAGAGAGTGAGTTGTGTTGTTATGCTCAAATGAGGGAAAAACATCCTCAATATATAGTGTATCATGACCTATAATTAAAATTAGGTCATTAAAAATAGCCGACAAGGCTACAAACCAAAATCATACTGTTTTTACATTAAATGCTAAGTAAAAGACCTAAATGAGCAAAAAATGAGACGTCAAGCCCCTTTGAGGGAGACGTTAGGCCCTTTTGGGGCTAGTTCAGCATCCAAAAGTCAGACGTTAGCCCTTTTTGGGCTCCTCCAAGCTGCCACACGTGCCAACCGTCCTATCAAACCGCCACACGCTCAAGGTGACGTCAAGGCCTCTTGGGTGACGTCCTGGTCATCAAAAGGAAAACGTTCCATCTGAAGTGGGTCAACCCCCTTGGGCTGGGCTCAACCAAAGTGTCCTGGGTGGAACGTCGTTCTTCTTCTCATGTGCAAAGGCTCGACCAATCACTGTCCTGTCTCTGCCCCTGATGGGGTCCCAGCAACCATCTGATGGACTCTTCAGCCCCATGGAGGTCCGAACTAATCATCTCCCCATGTGTACCGGTCCAAGTGGTACCTGTCCGTCGGGCATGGTCCTGCACATCAAAAACTTCGCCCTCCATGGGCTCATTAGTCACAGGGATCATAGCAATGTTAATCATATTTCATCATTAATGTTATCAAATACATGCATAAAACCCCTGATATATCAATCAATAGCTCAAAGACATTACAATGACCTACAATACAAAGTTGAAGAAAAAGACAAAACACCCTATTGGGCCAGCATCCATAAGAAAAGGAAAGTCTCCAGAGGGTACCATCCAAGCCATGTAAAATGAGGTGATGTGGTCAAGGGGATGTCCATACATACGGGTAGAGTGAAAGACAGGGATGCATGATATTACCTGTGGGTGCCTTTGTAGAAGGCGAGTTGTACCCATCATGGATGCAATTCTTTCCAAGCCCTTTATTGCCTTTATTCTCTCTTTTCTTTATTGCTTTTCTTTTTTATTTCAAGGTCTAACTAGAGGACACTGCCTTGGCATGGTGACCAGAGCTGGCAGTGTTATCCACAAGAACTTTTACAGAGATGATAAGGCTGGCTCGTGATGATATCCCCTTTTCCTTGGCCATGCAACCAAAGGTCACTGCCCTGGCGTGGTAAGCAGATAATGGCAATGTCATATTGCTAGGTACCCATGAACATAATAGGCTGGCTCATGATGAGACCCCCTATCCTCTTGGCTAGGTCTTGTTTTGTTATTTTTCTTCGAGTCCCTCTTATTTCTCGCTAAGAGGATTTTTATTGCCTTCTCGGGGATCCCTGGGCGAGGCATCTCTAGGTTTCTTTTTTTTATGGCTTTTATCTTTTACCAGCTTCTTTTACCTTCTGGGCCTTTAGCCCCTTCTTCCCACGAGATAAGGTGCAACCCCACAAACAGATCATCCTAATGCCTGGACTAGGGGAGTGGGACATATGAGTGGGAGATAAGATGTAAAAGTGATGACATGATGGGAGCGGACGATGACTCTTTAGAAATCCCCCTGGTGGAAAACCAAAACCTATGGGTACAAGCTTGCTAGGGCACCCTGTCAACCCCCCAGACCATGGTCAAGCGGGTCAATGTAAGATCCAAGCAGTTGTCAGAAATAAAAGGAGTAAGATGCATATATCTAAAGGTTATAATGATAAAAAATGACACATACCATGATACCTGGACCAATTACCTCATGGAGCAAGAGTCTTCTTTGATACAAGTCCAAGCTGAAGGTGATGGATGCTGCTGCTGCTGACAAGACAAGTCTGATGAAGGAGAAGAAAGATGGGTCCTCCAGGGCCATGCTTAGGTCAATCCTGCTCTCGGTACTCCATGTCTAGGACCTGTGGGCCTCGAGACATGATCTCCTAGTTATCACTAGAAATCGGGGATAACAGTCTACACATAGTAGAACGATGATATTGAGTGAGATTGCAAGACAAGAAAGGAGAAATCCCTGCAAAGGGTGGTGAAACCATTGCAAAATCACAGGGGGACATTCAAGTGCATTGATTTACTTGATGAGCACGCCTTAGAGATTCCAGAGTCCTAGGCCCTAGTTCTGATGCATCTCCTAATAAATGCAAAGGGGATACAGACATAGAGCTAAGTGAAGTTTTGTGGATAGGCTATCCAGGTTACTTGAAGATGGTTGAAATGAGCTTAAGAAAGGAATTCTCTCCTTTGGGTGAGATTGTGTAATGTCCCTTTCCCAGTGGTGACTCCAGGAGGAGTGACTCAGTAGCCTATATTGATTCTCGTAGGCTATAGTCGGGAGAAGAAGGGAATGAAATAATTATTTAGTGTCATTTACCAGAAAAGCCTAAGTTGAAAGTGACATTAAGTAATAAAGTGGAAAAAGGTGATTAAGTGACTTAAAAGAATAATTAAAGATAAATCTTAGGAACTTAATTAATCAAATTGAATGTGAAATTAGAAGAAAAAAGGTGTTTTGAGTGACTTGAGTGATTAATAAGTCAAAACTTAGAGAAACGTCACTTAATTAATAAAGTGAACATGAAATTAGATGAGGAGGGGAGTATAAAGGAGAAAAGTCGATCTAATTCGCCATTATGCATGAGTTGAGTTGAGAATTAGACCTCAGAGGAGAAGTTGAGATGAACAAAGTTCTCTCACACAAGAATTATCCAAAATACTTGGAATATAACATAATAATCCATCTAGGAATCATGTATAAAATATGAATAGATGAGATGATATACAATTGAGAATGAGGGCTCGTTTATATACCCACGCAGGGGTGCCCTTAACCAATAGTCATGTCCTTTCATTATTAATAGTTATTATTTATTAATTAATCATTATGTTATGAATATCTATTTTATATGTATATTTATGTTCATAACATTGCCTTCCCCTTAAAAATGCTTTGTCCTCAAAGCATACTTTATGGAAGACTTATCTCTTGCTCTAGCTTATAATTAGTGTCTCATGATTCTTCATTCTTGGGTTAGTAATTGTTGAGGACCTGAGACGATAGGATCTTCTAAGCACTGAGCAGAACTGTCGAATTGTAAAGGAGTCTTCCCATCCTAATTCGATCTTTTGCGGATTTGGGTTTTTATAGGGTTCTTGGAAATAACTTGATACATTTCTACTCCCATGATCGCTTCTATTTTGACCCGCACTTGAAGTGGAAGTAATATTCTTTGACATAGCAATTATTTGTTTCTGTTGATACATTGATTGACTGAAGTATCGACTTTTGTGATTAGGATTTCGATAAGGCATCCTCGCAACTTGATCTTTACTTCGTATACTTGTAGATTTTTCTTGATTAACTTTTGGAATTGAGTTTTCTTTATATCTCTGGCTTGTTTGTACCTCGACATTTGAAAACTTCTTTACATCAGTTGGATTTGCCTCCTTTTGAGTTGTAAGGTTGATTGGGTCTGTCGTCGTTTCCTTATCGACTAATGATGTTTTGCGATCTAGCTTTTCTTGTAAAGTCTTCTTATCATGCTTCAACTTTTTAATTTTTGTTAGTAAATTTTGATTATGAACCCTTAGGCGTGAATTTTTTTCTTCATCTTTTGATTTGCTGACTTTATTTTTTGATTCTAGATTCTCCTTTCTTTTATCCTTTAAGATTTTAATTTGTTCTAGTAAATTCTAATTAAGGTTCCTTAGGCAAGAGCTTTCTTCCTCTTCTTCGGTTAATTTCTCTTTGAGACCTTGATTTTCTTGTTCAAAATTTTGAAAACACCGCTTCTTCTCCTTGGACTTCATGATTTTTGAAAGTAGTTTTTGATTATGATTTCTTAGGCGGGAAATCTCTTCGTCTTTTTCAATGATGATCTTGTCACATTCTTTCTGTCGATCTTGCAACTTTTGTATTGACTTTTGGTTATCTTGAAGGATCACTTCTGATATGTCCTTCAAGTCTTCTGATGATGGAGCTTCTGAAATCGACTTCATCGTAACGTCCTGTAACATGATTTTCTTCTTTTTATAAAAAAATGTCAAAAACTTTCTCCTTGTGTTGAGAACAAAAGTACCCAATATATCTACCCAAGTTGACCCTAGAATTATATCAACATTGTCTTGATACATTGATACCACATTGAATTGACCTATGAATTTGTAATCACCAATAGATAGTTGTAGGTTTTTAATTTCATATTTCTCATCAGAAAGACACGTGTCATTTTCAATTATATCTGGTTCTAAGACCATTAATTGGTTTGTCAGGACAACGTTAATGTGATTTTTCTTAGCGGTCGGGCAAATAACGATGTTGATATTCTTTCCTTGAATAATCCCATTAACTTTTAATAAGGGATCCGCATATTTTTATAAGTATGAGAGAATCTTCCTCCTTCCATTTTGAATTGTACTTTTTTTATAACTTGAATTGGACTTGGGATTTTTTTTGTTTTTATTTTTTTATATCACCCTTTTAATAACTTTTGATAGTAGTGATGCCTTTTCACTTCTACTTTTTTTTTTCTTTTAAATTTAAATATTAATTTTTAATATATATTTATATTAATTTTATTTTATATATATATATATATATATCATATTTAATAAATTAACATAAGATATATATTATAATTAATAAAAATTAGTGAGTGAAGAATGGACACAACTTTAAAAGAAGTCGCTACGGGTAGTCAAAGAACGGGAGGTAGGGGCAGGGATGGGAGGGGGTAGGAATGGACATGTATGCTGAAGGTGTCAAGGCAGGGTCTACGGGGGAGTGGTAGCTGGGAGGGTGTGTCGGGGTTACGGTGGTGTAAGTCTGGGGGTCTGCGGGGGTGTGGGTGTGTGTCGGGGCAAGGTCTGCGGGGGAGTGGGTAGCTGGGAGGGTCTGCGGGAGTGAGAGTTTGCATAGTGCGGGTGTCTGTCAGGGAGCGTAAGCTGTGGGTGGTGTTGGGGCACGAGAGTTGGGGGCGCGGAATTTACGGGTAGTGTGAGGGCACGAGATTTTGAGGGGTTGGTTACGGGGTTTAGGAGGGATACGGGACTGTGGATAATCGTTTTCCCTTACAATTGTTTTTTTAATTTGGCGGCTTGATATATATAACCCCCGATATGCTGGTGACTCCATCCAAACAGTCAATGCCAATGACTCATTGGGTGGCACAATACGAGGCTACATGATACAACACAGTGACGACCCAAGTGATTGGTACTTGGCTCCTTTTCAAGTTATTTTATTTTATTCGAAATGTTAATTGGTGTATCAATGACCACTCATGACCTCCCTTGAAATTACTAAAAGCAATTTTAGAAGGGTATTGTTCAACAACATGCGTGTTTATTTAGACCACCTTACGTCGATGCCCAAGTCAGATATTTTTCGATTACAACTTCAAGGGTGTACAAGTTCGTTCTCAGTATTATTATTATGATGTCACAATATTATTAGGCCCGGTTCGTTCTCAGAATTTGCAGCAGAAGATTTCTTCAACCGATTTTCTTAAGCGAGGGTTCCTATTTTCCACGGTGGAAATTAAGATATAAGATACCTTTTGAATATGATAATTTTCTGTTTGACTGAATTATGTGTTGCTGCGATTGGAATGGACAACACGATTCCTTGATCTTCCACTTTACAATTGTCACCAATGGGAGATAGGCTTCTTCGTTAATGCATGCAAGGTTTCTTTGATGAATTTCTAGCAACAACACTTGAACTGGTATCCACAGATAAAAAATTGTATTCACATGGGTTTTTCCAGAAGTCCAATTCTCTTTGTAATTTTCTTCTCTTGATTTCTAGTCCTTCGATCTTATAGCAAATGATTATTTCTTGGACAAAAATTTGAATGGCCAAGTGTCAATATATTTTTTATTTTATTTCTGGTTTTCCTTAAATTCGAACGGATTGACTCTTTTTTCTTTCACTAGATATTTTGCAATACTTAGGTGTTCTTTTGAATGTGCTGCAAACTAATGTTTTTCTTCGGGAATTTAAAATTTGCAGCGGAAATTACTTTTCTTTTCTTCAATGGAAAATTTTGATTTTTTTTTATGGTATATGGCAGCTGAATAACTTTTCTTCAACAGAATTATGGAAATGGACAAAGCACTGACTTTGGTTCAAGACCCAGGAGTTCAGAGAAACTTTGAAAAGATAGGGGTTGGCCAAAATCCGGATCAGACAAGGTTTGATAAAAACTTAGTGGCCAAAGGCCAGAATCAGAGACACAGCTCTGATACCAAATGAGACGAACAAAGTTCTCTCACACAAGAATTATCCAAAATACTTGGAATATAACATAATAATCCATGTAGGAATAATGTATAAAATCTCAATAGATGAGATGATATACAATTGAGAATGAGGGTTCGTTTATATACCCACGCATGAGTGCCCTTAACCAATAGTCATGTCCTTTGAGACATGTCCTTTCATTATTATTAGTTATTATTTATTAATTAATTATTATGTTATGAATATCTATTTTATATGTATATTTTTGTTCATAACAGAAGTAGACGACTTTCTTCATGTTTTGTGGATTTCTGGAGGAAACCATCACCATTGATAGATTTCGGTGTTGAGAGACATGCCCTAGTCCATCGGAAGAATCACTCAGATTCTTCATCAAGATTCAGAGTACAGGATTGGATCCTTCCTTAAGCATTAGCTTCATTTATAAATTTAGGTTCAAGCAGATTCAAATCAAAGATATAGCGTGGATTTATCTTGGCATCGTATTCTGGAGTTCATGCAACGTATCTTTCTTGCATGCAGCAGATCCGAGCTTATTGCAGCATATCCGAGCTATATCCTTCTTGCATGCAGCAGATCCGAGCTATATCCTTCTTGCAAGTAGCAGATCTGAGCTTATTGCAGCAGATCCGAGCTATATCCTTCTTGCAAGAGATCTGAGCTTATTGCAAGAGATCCAAGTTATATCCTTCTTGCATGCAGCAGATCCGAGATTATTGCAACAGATCCGAGCTATATCCTTCTTGCATGCAACAGATCCCAATTGCATGTGTTGTCTAGGGAGAGGGCGACCTAGTGGGAACATATTTCATTGGATTCCGAGGAGCATAGCTATCAGATCTCAGTGTGTCGTTGGTTCCGACAATTGCATATAGCATTCCTTCCATGCATGCAGTAGATTCGACTTGCATGTTGTAGATCGGCCGATGCATGAAGTAGATCGATATTCTACTTGTCTTCCTTGGTACTGTAGGATAGGTTTATCTCTTTTACAATCTAATTGAGGCATTCTGAGATCGATTTCAAGTATTTCCATGTATTAGCATTTGTTCTTATTTAATAAAATGCAATGAGTTATTTATGGATCCAACAATGCAATACATGCTACGCATGAGAACATCAAACTAAACAAACACATCTAAAACCCAAGAAACGCATCTAGAAACCCCCAGAGTATTAGATCTGCAACAGAAAATCCAATAGTAGCGGTAAATATCTAGATCAAAAGATCGAGGATATTTTAGATTGAACATATAACAATGTTTCCCGGTCATACTTATGCCTTTGTTGATATCCACATAAGTATTTGCAAGGAGAAATCCAACTTCATAGCTATAGTTTGATCATATAATTTGAGGTTTGCTGCTGGTATAACTCGCCCTTATCCTGAGTTGGCATGCAACCTCTGTTCAAGGGAAGGTTCATAGATCTGAGTTAATTGACCTCAGAAATCAGAGTGGTGATTGCAAAAGTATTCTACATGCAAAATTTGATGTGATCAGTAGATTAGTAGCATGTTCTATCACAACAATGATGCTCGGATCATCTTTCACCTAGGTAGATTGTGTGGTATTGTCATAAAACAACAAGATGATGATGAAGTGAGTGATGTATGGTTTACTTTCAGCGAGGTCTCTGTCACAGTCAATTCTAAACGAACATAAGAGCTCCTACCATTCTTCTATAGGATAATAGATGGAAGTAACAACTAATCACTAGCAACATTCCATATAAAAATCAATTCTGAGATGTATCACTTATAGCAAGAAATACTCTTAGGATTTTACTGTCAAGATGAAGCCACGTGACCTTGTCCTAGACCGTAGATGGGTGAAGAAGGTGCTGGAATTCTAAATGGCATGCGACATATATATATAGATACACACATTGGCGCTGGAATAAGCATAGGGCTGACCTAATATTGGATGATCAAGGTTGTTAATGCAAATCTAACTGGAGCCGACCTATGCCACATCTGACAATTGAGTCAGGGCCGACCTTATCCTTCGGGAGTTTGGGGCTTCTTTGGGTGAGGAACTATTAGAGGGGGTTTGAAGGTCGAATTGTCCATTGAAGTCCACTTATCCACTTGGAAAGGCCAATAAACGCTTGATTGGAGGAGAATTCAGCGTTGAAGGGCCTTTGGAGGCTGGATGCTATGAGAAAAGGACGTCTTTTAATGATGTGTCTCAACTTTGAGGGCCTATGCCCCTTGTATGTTGTGCATGTGGCATGAAAATCCTTGTTGTTGTATATTTCATATTATTTAATTAGTGAAGAGGGCCTTTTGCCCCTCCATAGGCTAGAATAGGGGATTTTGGCTTAAGAAAATATAATGTACAAGGAAGTGCACCTCCTCTATAAATAGAGGTGCACTTTCTCTCATTTGGACAACAACTTGAGGGAGAAATTCCTTAGGAGTTCTGAAATTTTATGAAATTTGTTGGAGCATCTTTGCTTTATGCTCATGCACATTTTTGGAGAATTGATCTAGTGGATGTTTTTCTTGTTTTGGTGGATATTTTGTGAAAATAGGGTTTTCTTCATGCATAACAACTTGGTCAAGAAAGTGGTATTTTCCAAGTATTTATGTTTGTTCATGGTATTTAAGTGAGTGCTCTATCAAAGGGGTGATAAGTTGCATGTTATCTTGTTTCCTTGAATAATTTTGCTAGAAACCCTAATGAAGGATTGAGAGTGGTCATCCCCTTCCCTTGTTTTATCCATCTTAATTTGTTGAAGCATACAAGGTAAAGATTAGGGATTGTGAGGGGACATCCCCCTAATCTTATCCTTGAGGTTGGAATATGTTGATTTTTCAATAAGCTAGGTTAAGCATGAAGTTCATTCCATTTTATCATTTAACTTAACCATAGACAATAATGTTGCAGCAACCAAGATCACAAGAAGAAACACCATGCAAAAGAACACAAGAAGTATCCTGGGAAACCCTTCTCAACAAGGGAAGAAAACCCAACCAAATCCTTTGCTATATTCTTCAAGAGAAAGACCTTCACCACCAAGAAAGACCTAGCACACAAGAGGGTGCTCAAACCCTAGAAGACTAGTGCCCAAGAGAGGTGCACACCTTTTCCCAAGTAGATGTACTTGCTGAAATTTCCAAACTCACATGAAAGATATGTTTCCACAATGGGGATTTTACTTTTACTTATACTAACTTAAACCTGTCAATTGAAGTGTCTATTGGCTCAATAGGGCCGACCTCTCTAAGTCACATTATAATAATTATTATTTATTATTATTATTATTATTATTATTATAATTAATATTAACCAGATTAATTATATTTTACATTTATTATTAATCACATTAAGGTGGGGCCGACCTGTACCCTTTACATAACAATTAGGGTTACAGGCAGGTCTGACTCTTGAACAATAT
>WSFP011385834.1:0-28833 GCA_009831015.1 Picea engelmannii | reverse complement strand
ATTAAGATCGATTGATTTGCCTCTTGATGATGATCTTATTATGATGACATTAGATGCTTCATGTGACTTGATCAATTGATTTGAGTCGAGTGATTCCTTGAAGGATCTTTTGTCGGATGGTTTGCTTGTGATAACAAATTTTATTCTTTGTATTGACAAGATAATTTCCTCCTTTGTCATGAAGCTTTTATTGCAAGACAACACATATTCATTTAATTAGATGATGGGGGGGATTATTAATAAAGCAATAAAAGTTAGAGGGATGGCAAGTGTAGGGGGTGATCATATATGATCGCAATGGAAAAACTGGAAATAGATCATGCATGGGGACTTAGAATAGAAATTAATAACAAAGTAGAGGCACTTGAAGCCTATCAAGGCCCAATATCACTCAAGAAAAAAGGAGTACACTATGCAATAGTGATTGGTGATTCATCGATTGTAATAAGGTTTCTATTTCATCAAACTTATTTTCAAGAATTCCCCTCTCCCATATTATCCTATGAACTATTGCATTGGCCTAGGATTTTCCAAAAGTTACATTCTTTCAAGTTTCCTGAGCACATAATTTTGGAGCCAATCTTCAAGCTAGCTAAGAATTGGGCTTGAGCAAATGGGTATTAAAGGTAAATGGTGGGACCTCTTCTTTCATGGCCCTACCATGACTTTATAGATCATCAAGTAACAGATGCCAAATAATAATGAGTGTCCTATCATGGAAGTAAGAAGGGATTGGGAATTATGGCTCCCGGGAGGCTCAATCCATAGATACCATTCATCGTCAACGTGTGTTTATTAGTAGTACCATGAAGATTTGTATCATGCATGTGGTTTTATTTTTTAGGATTTGTTTGTCCAGTTCATTACCTTAACCATCCCTATGCCAAAACTCTGTGACACTAAAGAAATGAGTCTGGAGGTTTGAAGTGTGGGTGAAAGGACCAGGGAATCATTCAAACATTAATTTTCCAACTATAGCACTAGAGGATAATTAGACAAGGCGTCATTTAATTCAATTGGTAGATAGAAGCATTTTGTCTTGGGGATATTAGCCTGGCATCTATGTACCTCTGTAGTAAAAATATCTCAACACCATTGTAGGAATAACTAATGTGTCTTTTGCAAGTTTCTTGAGTTAGAATGTGGAGAGAAATATTATGAGCATGAGGTAGCATACACACAATGTTCGGTGACGAATTTGACTCCCAACTGTAATTGTTGTATGAGTCTTGGGATCATGCATATTTAAAGGAGGAAATATCTAGACCATGTGTCAAAACTTAGTTCTATGTATACCTTGGTCACTAGAATTTCAGCCCATGTTCATCTCCCTCAAGAACTAACAATGTCTCCCCCCTCTCAGTGGGTCTCTACTTATGTTGGGGATTCCTCTCATTTTATCTCCTCTTGGGTCAAGGATGAGATCATGAGCACTCAACACTCTCCTCAAAGGAATTTGGTGGATGTTGTAGGTGAAGCTCACCTTGCGAATTAATTAGACATAGATAGGTGTTTCGTGGAGAACACTCAAGAGTCTCGAGCGAGGTTGGTAGTAGTAGCCTTACAAGGGCGACATTTGTAAGAATTTATCTTTAGTCATCATGTTTTTTTGTGTAGTATTGCTACTATATTGTCAGTTTGTACAACAATATATCTATGATGTTCATCAATTTAGTATCTAGGTAGGCAAGTTTAAGGATTTTGGGGAGAAGGACATTAATTTTTTGTTAGCAGGCTACAACCAATCTTACAAATTTTTGTATTACAACAATGCTCAATTCGATCATAGTTGTTTCTAATACAAATATATCCATTATTGTTTAAAAAATAATAAAGCAACAAAAGTTAGAAATAAGACAAACCATGTAACAAAAGGGTATGACAATTCATTTCTTTGATTACTCATCATCTAATTAGCTTATTCTAAGCTCATTTATGCAGAATAATGAATATGTCAAAGCAAAACATTAAATTGAATTAATTTTGGAGTTTTCTCTCTTATGTTTTTTTTTTGCAATCACTACCATACATTCATAGGGGTAAAACAAGGTGAAAGAGGTCGAATCTCACTTTTCTCCAAGAGAGAAAAGTGATCATAATGTCTAAATATGTATTCCCGTCAATTTTCAACAAATTTTGGGTAGTTTCAGTTTTTGGCATAATTCCCAATGCACCATTTCGGGTCATACAACAAAGAAATATCACAATTCTTTGGAAGTTCTTCCCACATTCACCTAGTTTAAACTGCAGCTCTTTCACGCATGCTAAGTAGTCCTCAGTTATGTTGATGGAATGAGGATCAAGAGAGATAAACTCTTTTTCTAATTGTATAACTTGGCTTTCATCGACTTTATCAAACAAAGATTTC
Source organism: Picea engelmannii (assembly GCA_009831015.1). Lineage (NCBI taxonomy): Eukaryota > Viridiplantae > Streptophyta > Pinopsida > Pinales > Pinaceae > Picea > Picea engelmannii. The sequence continues at coordinate 26,465 of WSFP011385834.1, read as the reverse complement.
ATCTTTCTCCAAACATGATGAAGGCATTCGATTTCGTTGGTATGGAACCGGATCTCATGAGAGATATAGGTCAAAATTACCCCTACAACCTCAGCATTATTGTCATCAACGATAAACTTCACTTGGTTGTCTGTTGGGTTTGGAATCACGGTCTTCGTATACTGCCAAAGTCCTTTACTTTTCAGTGAGGATTCCATATTTGGTGCCAAGATAGCATAGTTCAATCCATTTAGAACAACTAGATCAATCTTAGAATCCATCTTTGATATCTAATAGATCTAATGTGATCCACGAGTTACAGTTGATAAATCACTGACATAGACTCAATCACAAACAGATCTAACTTAGCTAGATTTGCAAACAACATGTGAGGTCTATATGTAATGTCCCTAATCTGAACCCCATTTGTAGTTGTGCATAAATGTTGGTGATTTGTTTTGGTTTTGTGCGCACCTGATTAGTGCACAATGTAATGATCCATGTAGGCTGGAGAGTCATTGGCAACAAGTGTAAATGTAACATACGTATAGGTTGGTGAGTTGTTGGTGCCAAGTTTTGGTATTGTGTGCACCTATGGAGTGTGTGAGTCATGTTATCAAAGATAAGGTGCACACATTCCATAGTGTTTCACATACCTGAGCTAGTGCATGTGGATTTCACATCAAGGGAGGGTGTGCATATTTCAGTGTTGTGTGCACTCAAGAAAGTGCACAGGAATGACTATAATGTATATATGTATATGTTTTGAGGCCGAAGAGCCTGTGTGACTATTGCGCTGGTAAGTTGAGACGCAAATAGACTAGTGCGCTTATTCATGTAAAGTGTATCACACTCAAGTTATTAATATATTACATCATTGCACAAAGACTGAATCAGACGAAAATAGACGTGGGGATGATATCCACCGAAAAAAGGGAAAAAGGGGGGATATTTTAATAATATTTCTGAAAAGTGTAACTTACATATATATTATTTATCCTAAGTTCCTGAGGGATGGGGAACAAGTCACTAAGTGGATAAATCTATTTTTGAAGGTGACAAGTGTCGAGTTGAAGGAATGCAATATACATTGTTGGCCTTAATGTATTTTGGAGGAATAATCCATTATTCTCTGTTCAGATGGACCAATTCTCCTATGCAAAGGGTCTCTGTCATACTGTATCATATTGTCTAGTATATTCCTGTGATTGGTAAATATGTGTATTGTCGAAGAGGCAGGTTTTTAGTGTTAGAATAATGTGTATGCACTCGTTTAACCATAGACAATGCTACACCATTGTCACCCAACCATAGGCACAAATCCACCCCCGAGCACCTTAACCTTTGATAGAAATAATGATTCTAGGAAGCCACACCATAACCAAGAGAGAACACCTTATCCAAGGGTAGCGCATAAGAGAAAGTACTAGAAAGAATAAATAACAAATGAGCCAAGACGTCTTCTATTTATATTAATCTGTCCTGTGACTTTTTTGGTTGGGCCGACCTAACTTTCTGGTAATTATATTTTATGTTTATCTTTTTCCTGTGAGGTCGACTTGTCTTCCTGAAGGATAATACCTTAATATTATATATTCTGCTGAGACAACATGTCTTCTAGGGTTTTCACACATATCTTTAGGGTCTCTCTTGTTTCCAGAATATTCTATTCTAGTCAAAGGTTGCATATGGAGGTTAATACCTCCCACAACTACCATAATATCAACACTCCCTCTTAGCTAGGGAGGTATTAATGGTCTCAAACACATCCATCCATCTTCACATGGCATGGGAAATACTCACATAGTCTTTTAGATCACTCTATAGGTAGAATCATCATAGATCAAGTCATGAGTATCATCATCACTATCATCATCATCTGGTAGAAATTTGGCATCTAAACATATCGTCGTACTTGTTTCTGGTATTCTTCTATCATAGAAAATATCACAATATCCATGAGCCTCATTTAGTTATATTGATGATCCATCTCCACCACCATGTGTCTAACACCTCGAGTCATTATTGTCCCATGACAAGAATCGTGACCTCATCGGAGCCACATTCACCTTATAGTTGATCCTCCCCTAGGATCACTCTGTGAATGTATTTAGCTCGATCCTATTGGACACATGTGTCTAGCACCTTAGATCATTCTTGTCCCATGAAAATAATTATGACCACATCATAGCCACAAACACCTCATGGTGATCCTCTCATACGATCACTCCATGAATGCATTCAACTCAATGTTATCATACATGTGGAATTGCACTTCAGTCACCTCGAGTCTTCAGTCCATCGAAGACTACATCGAGGCACATCTACTTTGGATGTAGATGTTCCCTATGTCCCCTGGTCTGCATCTCTGTTCCTGTTGATATAGAGTCAACCCGATGCTTATCAAGGCTACTCACCTACTCGTGATTTAACTACTCACCTACTCGCGAGAGTTTCAAGGCCCGATGCAATTCACACATAGGAGATCTAGCAACAACTTGAATCTTCAGTCCGTTTAAGATTACATATAGGCCTATTCCCACATGATCTGTCTGATCAATCTTGGAATATTGGCACGATGTTGTAATAATCAAAACTCCCTCAGGGAAACATTTGCATTCTTTCCAATATTGTCCTAGACATAGGATTAGTGAAAATGTCAGCGATCTGCTCATCTATGGATATGTGATGGAGCCTCACTGCTCCTTCTTGCACCATGTCTTTGATGAAGTCCTACAAGATCCTTCGAAAAGCCACCCTGCTTCATATATTGCGTCACTGGATATGATATATGACTGAGTTCTATAGATATATTTTTCCATGCTTGTCTGGAAATCCTACTCTATCCCAAGCTGAAGTAGCACCCCAGGTGCTAGATCTATCTTTTGCACTTCCAATCCAAAAATTGTATATCTCGGCAGCCATACTTCCTTATCGGAGATCAATCATATCTATTTGTAGAACATAGTTACCCGCATGCAGTGATGTAACCCAATAATATGGTCATGGATCAACCATATACTAGCACAAGGTTCTCTCTCCAAAGCAAATTTCTATCCCGTCACACAACTTCCTCATATGTGTCATCATCAGTGTGGCCATGGACTTCCTGTCCATCATGATAAACCTCTTCAGTCTCCTCGCTGAACATCTCATCTGGTGACATCCATGCTTCCAATCCTAATATATCCAGTCAATATCTTGCATCTCAAACTCTGAAATCAACTGCCTCTATCTAAGAGAATCCTCGAACCACGCTTTCATCTGCTGCCCCTTTGCGTTATGAAAAGTGTCATGAAACTACGTTGGCTTCTTCTTGATCACTGACTCCCTCTGAGTCAGAATTCTTCTCAGATTTTTCTCTTATGACCTGCCTGGAACAAGAAACAAGGACAACAAAATCTTTAAGGTATCCTCCATGGAAGATATCCTTCATGGAGTCTAAGTCAGTAACCAAGAACATCTTCTAAAGGAGATCAACTTCATCTCGTAAACAATAAGCATTTACATAAGAACAAGAATATCTCCTAGAGAGGCGATCAACAAGTGTATCTCTAGTATTAAGGAATTAGTATAACGATCATAACTTCAATAGATCAAGATGCAACATAAGATCATAATAATGCCATAACAACTAGAGACATATCGATTTTTAAATAAACAAACCTGGAGTGTTCACTGCTAGGGAGGGTGCGCTTGTTCCTATGAATGTACTGAATCCAAAATCATTGCTTCGACAAGGTCTCTTGTACATCCCCCGCAAACACACTCATGCTTTGTTGGATGATATAACTTGAAAATAATATACAAGTGCATACCTTTGAAATTTGTAGTATCGTAGCTTGTCTTCTAATATGAAACTAGACACCATCTTGAAAAGAAGAGGTTAGAAATCGAATAAAAAAGGTTCAATGATTAGAACAAGCTAGAAACCCTGAAATTTTAACTTTGACCACAAAAATCAATTTTGACCAAAACTCAACCTTTGACTTTGAGTTTGACCAGTCAAACTTTGACTTTGACCTAAAAACTCAAACTGATGGTTTTGTTGGCTGAGGGCACCAGAGGATGCGTTAGGCTAGGATGCATTAGAATACCCCAAAATTAGGTCCAATGCTTCACTAAAAGTGCCCAAGAATTTAGGTTTAGGGTTTGTTGCAGTTGCAAAATCAAAAACCCTAGTTGCAGCTCCAACTGGTGCTACAACAAGTTTGACAAGGAACTCTGGATCTACCTTCCAGTGATTAGAATATTCTTAAGGCAATGTGGTCCCATAACATGTTAGAATAATGTGGATGTGCTCGCTTAACCATAGACAATGCTACACCATTGTCACCCAACCATAGGCACAAAGCCACCCTCGAGCACCGTAACTTTTGACAGAAAGAATGATTCCAGGAAGCGACACCATAACCAATAGATAACCAAGAGAGCACACCTTCTCCAAGGTTAGCACACAAGAGAAAGTACCAGAAAGACTAAACAAGAGAAAACCTTACAACTGCAGTTGTTGTTTCTCCTCCTCCAAACTTGCGCATTGTTTCTGGTTTCGTAAGTGAGAGTGAGTGAACAAATGAGCCAAGACGTCCTCTATTTATATTAATTTGTCTAGTGACTTTTCTGGCTGGGCCAACTCGACTTTCTAGTAATTATATTTGTTGTTTATCTTTTTCCTGTAATTATATTTGTTGAAGCCATGGAAGGGAAGTAGGGCAGTCGAAGGACTGTTGAGCAGAGAAGGGGCACACTTCTTGGGGTGGGACATGCATGTGGGGAATGAGGGACTGTAGACTAGTTGTAGCAGTGGGCACCTTGGACCAAGCAATTTTATTGTGTTAGACCATATATTGACACTAGGAATCCTTTTACCCTGGTGGAGTTCAAGCCCCAACTCGGGGGTGTCTTGTTGTTGAAATATTATGAGCAACAACGTCTATGGCTAGTAGGAACATCTAAGTCACACACGTAGTTGGTGAATTTTCATGAAATATAAGTGTTCTTATGTGATTGTTTGTTTATTACGTCCTTATTCATTTGTATCTATTATGATCTATTACTTGCAAAGTGTTGTATATGAATAATGGTGTCAATATGTTAATGTTGTCTATTATGTAAGTATGATGTGAGTAATTAGCCTAATATTCATATATGTTGAGTATGCTAGTTGATAAGTAACTTTTGTTAAGATAGTCCTAGTAATGGGTCAAGTGCTTCTTGAGGGAGACTAGAAGTATCGTGTGCACGAAAAGGGTTCTGTGTGTACAAGTGATTGGTTTTTCTATGTGTATTAGAACATAGTCTACCCGTCCAGGAAAGCAAGACCTGCAAGCAGAATCATAATAGTCATGGACGTTGTGGTATTCAGGTGCTCTGTATGGTCATGCGCATAATAATGTTCGCATGTTTGGGGTGGTCTTACATATTGTATTGTCAGTGTGCTTAGTATGCTTAAGCGTACAATTTTAGTTTCATGTTACTTTTGTTGTTATAATCAGTTTAATTAGGAGGAATTGTGGTGTGGCGCGAACCTATTTAGGTTGTGCACATTTCCTCAAGTGATTCTGTGCAGTTTAGTGTTAATTGATCTCTAGACCTTTTAATGTATTGTTGCTCAACATTAAGTTGGGTAACTTTACATTATAGTATCGGAGATGGAGTTGGAAGGATTTGTGTGATGGGTCCCAGCATGGGTGGCTAGGGACGTTACATTCTGGTATCATAGCGATTGGTTCAACACTGGACTTGTATGGGCCAAATATTAGCATCAAAAATACATGTGTGTTAAGTATTGGTTTTGCATAGTGAAGAGTTTATTATGCAAGAAAACTACTGGTGCGCGGTGTAGAGTTGTGATGCGTGGGTGTGCACACTAGAAATTGGGATGTTAAAATCTCCAAGAAATATGAAGAAAGGATTATGAAAAAATGGTGCAAAGTTCTCATGTAGTGGTTGCATGAAATCATTTAACAAATCTTAATTGTCTGCACATTTTGCAGAATTAGCAACGATTAGAGAAGGACAAAATCAATGCAGAAGGTCAAAATCATGGAATATGCACAGAGGACTTGCAGTCTTGATGATGAGTTTAGAGTTTTGTATGTCGGCTTGGGTAACGATGGTACATAATCCAAGGAAGAGCGCATAAATTTGGTAGAAACCATCAAAGGATTACAAAAAGATGTCCAAAGCTATAAAGTTGATAACAAAAGGCTTATGAAATCCAATGAGAAGCAAGATGAATTCAATGTCAAATTGATGCAAATCTTGGGTAGAATAGAAAAGAAAATGGATAAGGAGACAGAGTCAAGTAGATCAAGAAATCGCAGGTCTCATGATGAGAAAATAAGAGAAGCAAGAAGTGTTGATAGGCATCGTCACCACTCACCAAAGCATTCGTTTAGGAAAGTGTGTGGTAGCTCAAGTCCATCTCCTGACAGAAAGCATAAGAGAAGAACTGGGGTGGATGATCCACATGGATAAATTAATAAGATCAAGCCTTATGCCTCTAATGGTGAGCATAAGAAGGATGAGGATGCATAAACTTGGTTGTTGGGTATGAGGAAATACTTCCAACTGCACAATTACTCCTCGCAGGCATAAGGACGAATTGTCATGTATCAAATCAAGGGGAAAGCATCAATGTGGTGGGATCAATATGTGCAAGTGAAACACATTTATGAGAAGAAGGTTACTTGGAGGGAATTCAAGCGATATTTTGAAAATAAAAATTTAACCAAGCGTTATTATGATAGGAAAATGAAGTAGTTCTTTGAACTCAAGCTCGAAAGCATGACCATTGACGAGTATGAAAGAATTTTTTAGATCTGTTGAAATATGTCCCTTTTATCAAGGATGAACATGTGAATATTCAGAGGTATCTGAGTGGGTTGACCTTATTTATCAATGATAAGAAACAATATGATGATCCAAATACATTGTAATAAATCATAAGGAGAGTTAAATCTCTTTATGACTAGAAAAAGGGAAGACCAAATTTCCAAAAGGCTTGAGAAGATAAGATGAAAAGCAAGGTGGAACAAAGGAAGAAGGGGACTAAGATACCATTTTTCAGAAATACTGCGCAGGGACAGCTGACTCCCAAGGGGTCAAGAATGACTGGGTCAATGGGACAGAGACCAAGGCAACAACCTGTTCAATGTTGGGTTTGTAGTGGAGATCATATGTTTAGATATTGCCCTCAAAGAGGTGAAAAAGAGAGGATTTCACTTAGTGTACGACAAGTTGTGACAATTGAACACATGGGTAGAAGCGTACCTAGGATTTAAGCAACACTGGATAACAAGCAGGTTGAGTTTCAGTCGCACATGATCGAGGTGGAAGGTAAGATTAACGACCAACCTATTGTTATTTAATTGCTTCAGGAGCTAGTTATAGTTATCTAGATCCTAATATGGTGGAAATTTTTCATTTGTCAAGAAGCAAGCTTAGAAAACCCTAGTTGGTGCAGTTAACTACAGGAGCAAAAAGGAAAATTAATGAGATGGTCAAGGCATGTCCAATGGATATGAATGGACTGCACACAAAGGTTGATTTGAATAGCATACCTTGGGGCTCATATGATTTCCTCATTGTTATGAATTAGTTGGACCAACATCATGTTGTTCTAGACTATTCTAATAAGTCATTTACTTTCCTGGATGAGCAAGGAAATTTGATAACAGATCAAGGCATTCCAAGATTTGTGGCTATCAGAGAAATTTCAGCCTCACAATTGGAAAAATGCTACAAGAAAGGATCTCAAGTATTCATAGCACACATGGAGGATACACCCATAGATAAAGTGCCAAGTGTTGAAGACTACACAATACTAAAGGAATTTGAGGATGTCTTTAAAGAGATACTAAGGTTTCCATCAAAAAGAGATATTGACTTCTCTATAAATTTGAAGCCGAGAGCAACTCATGTATCCAAGACTCCTTATCGGATGAGTATGATTGAATTGAAGGAGTTGCATATGCAACTTGAAGAGCTTTTGAAGAAGGGGTATATATGCCCAAGTGTGTCGCCTTGGGGTGCACCAGTTTTATTTGTGAAAAAGAAGGATGGTACACTCAGACTATGCATTGACTTTAGGCAGTTGAATAAGGTAACAGTGAAGAGAAAGTATCCTTTGCTAAGGATACGTGACATGTTTGGTCAACTAAGGGGCACAAGGATATTTTCCAAGATTGATCTCATATTTGGATATAACCAGGTGAGAATAAAGGAGGAAGACATTAGTAAGACTACCTTCAGAACAAGGTATGGTCACTACGATTTTACAGTGGTGCCATTTGGGTTATCGAATGCACCAATTGTCTTCATGTGTCTTATGAATGGATTTTTCTGAAGTTATTTAGATAAGTTTGTCATTGTCTTTATGGATGACATAATTATTTACTCAAAGTCTAAAAAATATCTTGAGCAACACTTGAGGATGGTATTGAGGGTTTTAAGGGAGCATCATCTTTATGCAAAGTTGAGCAAGTGTTCATTTTATTAGAGGCAGATTCATAACTTGGGTCATATCATTTCAGAGGAAGTAATAGTTGTGGACCTAGCGAAGACAAAACCATTGAGGAATGGACAACACTAAGAAATGCCATTCAAGTAAGATCCTTTATGGGACTAGCAAGGTACTACAAAAGGTTTATCGAACGATTCTCAAAGATTGGGCATCCAATTACATCCTTACAGAAGAAAGGTGTGCAATTCGAATGGACTCCAGATTGTGCAAGGAGTTTTCAACACTTGAAAAGTTTGTTGACAAGTGCACTGATTTTGAGAATTGTTGATCCTAATGCGAACTTTGTTGTGTGCACAGATGCATGTAAGAAGGGCTCGGTGGAGTCCTGAGTCAAAATGGACATTTGATATGCTACGAATCAATAAATTTGAAATAACATGAAAATATCTATGCTACTTATGGTTTAGAATTGGAAGCTATAGTACATGCCTTGAAGATGTGGCAACATTATCTCATGGGTAAAAGATTTGAGCCGAGAATAGACTATTGTGATCTGAAATATTTCTTTGGACAACCAAGTTTAAATGCCAGACAAAGTAGGTGGTTAGAGTTCCTCGGTGAATATGACTTTGACATAAATCATATCATAGTAAAAGAGAACAAGGTGGTTGGTGCACTCAACAGGAGGGTGCATGAGATGCATGCTACAACGATTAGCATGTACTAGACATATTTGTACGATAGAATTTTGGGAGTGGCCAAGTGATCCGAAAAATCCTTAGATGTTGATCACTTGAAAGTTTTGCAAATTACATGTGAAGAACTTATCTAACCAAATCTACTTTAATGATAAATGACTTCCAAATAATAGAACTTGAAATGAAAAACAATAATATAATCAGACACACAAGTTGGAAAAACAGAGTTCAACCTGTTATTGCACAAGTTGTAGGCTGGGAAAATCCCAAGCCAACCACAAAATGGAAAAAAATAAGAGAACACCTACCCACTGTCACCTTAGGCAAGTATTCACATCACTTTAGAGATCAAGTAATCACCTCAATGGGGGAATCTTAGTGACCCTAGGGGGAAATGAGATGAAAAGTTCTATGATGGAAGTGTGTCCCCTATAGATCAAGATACTAGGTGTAGAAAGGCTTGGAAAAGAGTCTTGGTGGTAGCCAAGAGGTATGAGTACCTGCAAACGGTGATTGTACGTGCCTGAGACACAAGGAAATCCAAGTATGCACGTAATATGTTAGGTGGAAAAGCAAGTTAATCTTTCTATCCCTAATTGTAGTAGTAAACAATAATATATATCGGTAGAAAAAATATAGTAAGAGTTTCAAATCAAGATGCTAAAATTATAGTTGAATAAGCAAGAGACAAGCTAGTAAATACTAATTTAACTCAAGAATGGAAGAGCAAAACTTTAGCATGAAACAAGGCTGAAATGAAATTATAGTATTGCAGAGATAATAATACATCCTTATGGCTGTAACATTCAAGTTATTACATCCAAGATATCAACCATCAAAACTTGCCAACAATCCACCCAAAAAGTGTGCTAGGGTTAGTAGATTATAGGGGCAAACTTTTTGCAACTTTAGATAGTTGGTTTGTGAGTTAATTAGAAAGTTGTATTAGGGTTTCTTCAACCCTAATGGTTGTAGATGAAAAGTTATGATAGAAGCAAGAATTATAAGATAACTAAGACACCCTATAGGGGTTATCCACCTCAGGGCATCCAAAAAAGAACCCAACTTGAACAAGATTGATATCTCACTAAAACACATTTACCAATGCAAACAATTTTACTTCTCCAATGAAAAAATCATATCAGTGCCTTTATAATTAGGTGAATGGAGTCTTTAAAGTTTAAGTTAGATCAAAAATATCCCTAGGGGTGTAAATCCTCTTACTCCCTAGGATATGCCAATCAAACTAGGGTAAGTCTAGGAGGCTATACACACATGTATTTCTCCTAGCAACCCTTATCCAAAAATGACTTATAAACTTAACAAATGAGATGAAGCTTAATGGAGGGTGTATGCAACATACTCCCCCTAGGGTTTCAACCAAAAAATACCAAGAATAAGCAATAAATAACTAACAAGTGCATATTTTTCCTTACCAATTCCAAGAAAGAGAGAGATCAAACCCTAGTTCACCAAGCATTTACCATTCAAGAGCAAGTGAAGAAGCCTCCAGGAGGTGCGCACCACTTAACCACATACAATCACCAAGAGATAGCATCAAAGTTCATTTTGCAAGAGATAAAGATACCAAAATACTCAAGTATAGCGAAAATTTCAACCATTACTCTTCTCACAATGGGAGAGCTATGAATAAAATGAGATACAAATGATCTCTATTTATACAAAATGTCTTAAACATAGTTTTTGCACTTAAGTTAGAGTAAACATAAAATAAGGGGACAACAACCCTCATTTTTCCCCTTTACACAAGTAATTCATTTTTAATTCAAACTTAAATTTAAAATGTGCACAATAGAAACCCTAAAATGACGTCACCCCTCTAAGGGTGACATTTTGACCTTTGAGCAAGGCGATCTAGTAAAGGTTGAAGTCGTTGGGGCTCATAGAACCTCCCTCTCATGCACTATAGCCTCCTGAATTATTCTCCCTCCAAATCATGCCAAGTGTCAACAAGTATCAACTTCATCACCACCAAACCTTAGCCCCAATGATGACGTCAACTCCTCAAAGGTGACATTTTAGCCCCTCCAAGCAAATTGTTTGGCATGTGAGGGCTAGGAAAGGTCCTCCATGTTGCCCTTTAAGTCTCCAAAGGCATGTATTCATGATCTGGAATGTGGACCCTTGACATCCAACCTATGGGCTTCAAGCCCCATGGAAGCCCAATCTAGGCTTGCTCCTCCAAAATTGTCCACCAGTTGTGTCCTGCAAAGACAAATGGATACGCCTGCCAAGGATCTCAAGTCAAAACATCATGGTGAGAAAATCGAATCAATAAAAGAGAAATATATGCATGTACATCCAAACTACCTCGTCAAAATAAATGAATGCTCAAAGACCCTATGCAATTTGTCAAGTTTAGGTATGGGAGGGTTGACAAAATGACCTATTGGGTGAATCATTCCTCAAGTTTAGGGGTGTTTCTTGAGGGGGCCTCCTTCTAAGTCATGTGGATGAGGTGACATGAATGAGGGGAAGACTTTTGGGAATGGGTTTCATTACGTAAAATGGGTTGTAGTGTCTCACTTATGGGTGCCTTTGTAGAGGGTGTGTTGCACCTTCGTTTTCAATGCAACCTTTCTCCAAGCCCAATTATTGTCTTTAATTATTTTAGGATGTTTCTAGGTTGAAGCTAGGGTGGGGCTTCTACCTAAGCATGAAAAATTGTGCCCACCTTGAATCTACCTTGGTCACATCATGCTTCCCCAAGTTTGAAACATGTGTGGGGCTTCTACTTAAGCATTAAAAACAGTGCATGCGCATGCCCCTCCTTGGTTGGCATTTGTTATTAGCTATTCTTTCATAGGTCCCATCAATTTTTATGAGAGACATTTCATTGTCCTCGTGATACTTGGGCGAGCATCTATAAGTTCAATGGTTTGGATTTTATCTTTTTCCATCTACAAGCCTTTAGGCCTTCATCCCCTTCTTCCCATGAAATGAGGAACAACCCCTTCTTCGATCGGTACACCCAAAAATTTCAAAAGGTAAGGAAATGAGGGGTTGAAGTGTGGAAAGTGACAAGTATGATTGGGAATGGAATGATGACTCGTCAAAAGGACCTCCCAATAGCATGTTGGTTGTGGAGCCTGATTATCTTCATGATTCGGAGGTCCTTGCTTTAAGCCGTGTTTATACCCCATGAAGTATTTACACCCCAGAAGTATGTACACTCTTCCATGCGGGGGAGTGCAGAAGTATGTACACTCCATGAAGTATAAGTGGGCTTCTTATCCTTAAAAATAAAGTGAAATTCCCCATCAAATGCATTCACATATAGGAGATGAACTATTTCAGCGGTAGGATGCAAATATATTGGAATCTGATTGTATAATCTATTGAACCCGGTGCCAAACTCACCCACTGTCTGATTCTCCTTTTTCTTTATCTAGTTGAACTGAGTGACAAGCATCCCATTGTCCTTTTTTGTTGTCCATATGTTCTTGAATAATTTGGAAAAATATTCATAATATGCTACGTGATTTTCAGGTATCCCTCTGAACAACCTATGGGCATCTTCAGTCAAATATGAGGCTAGTAGCCTCATGGCTACATCCTCATGTTACACTTCTACATTTTCCATGTATCGGACTACGACATATAAATGATCGTCTACAGTGGTGACATTGTTTCCTAGAAACTTCGACAACCATTTGTGAGACTCTTTTGGCATTGTGTTGGGGTATCCAGGGATGGTGACCATGTTAAGGGGTTTGTAAAGATATTTTTCCCAAGGGTGATCCATTGGGGTGAGGGGAAGGGTACTGTGGAGTATGTTTTGACAACTGGAGGCTTAAGGGGGGGCCTTCTTCGGTAAACCTTAGAAAGCTTGAACCTCCCTGGGGGAAAAGTATTAAGGGAGGATGGATTTTGGGAAGGTGGAGTCACCAAATGAGCTTCAAGAAGAGCTCATAAAAGGTGGACAAGGAACGTCCTTTAGGTGGAGTCGCCAGGCAATCTCAGAAAGGCTTTCGGATAGCTTGCCAAAGTGTCATTAGGGTTAGAAAGAGGATTCAAAATCCTCCCTGGCAAAATGCCATAATGTTATCGCACAAGTTATAGGTTGGGAAAAGTCCGACCCAATGAAAAAATGGCGATAAATAATAGAAAACCTACCCACTGTCACCTTAGATAGGTATTCATGTCACTTTAGAGATGAATTAATCACCTCAAGGGGGGAATCTCGGTGACCATAGGGGAAATGAGATGAAAAGTGGTATGATGGAAGTGTATCCCCTATAGTTCAAGATACTAGGTGTGGAAAGGCTTGGAAAAGAGTCTTGGTGGTAGTCAATGGTTTCCAAGAGGTATGAGTACTTGCAAAGGTGATTGTACATGCCCGAGACACAAGGAAAGCCAAGTATGCATGTAATATGTTAGGTGGACAAGCAAGTTAAGATTTTTGTCACTAATTGCAGCAGTAAACAATAATATATATCAACAACAAAAAGATAGTACGAGCTGCAAATAAATATGTTAAAAGTCTAGTTGAATAAGCAAGAGACAAGCTAGTAAATACTAGTTTAACTCAAGAATGAAAGAGCAAGACTTTAGCATGAAACAAGGATGAAATGAAATAGTATTGAAGAGATAATTCCGAAGCCTTATGGATATAGCATTAAAGTTATTATAGCCAAGAAATCAACCATCAAAACTTGCCAACAATCCACCCAAAAAGTGTGTTAGGGTTAGTATATTATAGGGGAAAACTTTTAGCAACTTTAGACGGTTGGTTTGTGAGTTAATTATAAATTTGTATTAGGGTTTCTACAACCCTAATGGTTGTAGATGAAAATTTATGACAACAGCAAGAAGATTAAGAGAACTAAGATGCCCTAGAGGGGTTAGCCACCTCAAGTCATCCACAAAAGAACCCAACTTGAACAAGATTGATATCTCACCAAAACACGTTTACCAATGCAAACAATTTTAATTATCCAATGCAAAAATCAGATTAGTGCCTTCATAATTGGGTGGATGGAGTCTTTAAAGTGTAAGTTAGATCAACAAGATCCCTAGGGGTGTAAATCCTCTTACTCCCTGGGGTATGCCAATCAAACTAGGGTAAGTCGGAGGTTATACACACATGTATTTCTCCTAGCAACCCTCATCCAAAAATGACTTATAAACTTAACAAATGCGATGAAGCTTAATGGAGGGTGTATGAAACATACTCCTCCTAGGGTTTCAACCAACAAAGACCAAAAATAAGAAAGAAATAACTAACAAGTGCAGATTTTTCCTTACCAATTCCAAGAAAGAGAGAGATCAAACCCTAGTTCACCAAGAATTAATCATTCAAGAGAAAGTGAAGAAGCCTGCAAGAGGTGTGCTTGACTTAACCACATCCAATCACCAAGAGATAGCACCAAAGTTCATTTTGCGAGAGAGAGAGATACCAAAATACTCAAGCATAGTGAAAATTTCAGCCATTACTCTTCTCACAATGGGAAAGCTATGATAAAAATGAGATACAAATGATCTCTATTTATACAAAATGTCTTAAACATAGTTTTTCCACTTCAGTTAGGGTAAACACAAAATCAGGGGACAAAAACCCTTATTTTACCCCTTTACACAAGTAATTCATATTTAATTAAACTTAAAATTTAAGAAGTGCACAATAAAAACCCTAAAATGATGTCACCCCTCTAAGGGTGACGTTTTAACCCTTTGAGAAAGACATTGGAGTAGAAGGTTGAAGTCGTTGGGGTTGAATGGATTATGTACTCCTATGCTAGACCTTTCCAACGAGGTATAGAACACCCCAAACAGAGATCATATGCAAAAGTTACTCCCTTGGGAAGTTGACGTACCAACTACCCCCATCGGGGTCCGTAAACCTTTTGGTGTTTCATCTTTCGGAGTTAGGGTTTTGGATTTTATTTATGTTAAAAATGCCTCTAGAGCCTCATTGTAAACATCATCATCTTCTTTCCAATGAGCATAGCCATCACATCTCTTCTCAGAGATAAGTTGTTACCATTCTAGTGAGTCATTCACTCTGTAATTTTACAGTTTTTGTGCATTCTCTCAATAATAAAAATTGTGCATTACTGTATCTTTGTGTTTATTGAAATATCTTTGTATATTTCATTGTTATATCTCTTCCTTCATTTCCTTCTCAAAATAATTTGGATCAGTGGTATCAGAGCAGGCTACTTCTTGTCGTTTCTTAGTGCATTTCCCTGACAAGGTCATGGTATAGAGAGTTGGGTCTTGAGTTAGTTTCTCTTGTAGACAACCACTCTCGCTATCCCAAGCGACCTCCCTTGGCGGAAGAGAAGAGGAATGAGGGAGCAGAAAATCCAATCAAATTGTTGCTTGTGGAATCCCTCACGCAACAAAGGAACAAGATGTTGGAGAAATTTTCTCAAATCCTTCAACGATTGTTGACAACAACATGTGTTTCTTTGTCAAGCAGTCTCTTTGGAGATGCTGCCCCATTCAAGGTACAAGGTAATTTTAATATTCCCGTATTTGAAGGTCAAATCAATGCAGATGCTTTGGAAAAATGGTTAAATTTTCTAGAAGGTGATTTCTATGTTCACAATTTTTCTGAAAGAGAAAAGATCACCTTTGCGCTCCTTAAAGCTCTCCCCAACCATGTCAAACATTGGTGGGAAACTTACTTGGATCAAAATTCCATGGAGCAATTTAGAATATTTGGGACTGAGCCCACTTGGGATATTTTTATGGATGTGGTCAAGAAGCAATATTACCCTGTGGGAAACTATGATGACTAGTATATGAGATGGACCATGCTGCATCAAAAGAAGGAATAAACAATGATGGAGTTCACAAATACCTTCCATACCTTGTGCACCAAGCTGGGCATCAAAGACCATGAACGACATCTAGTTCTAAAATATCGCAGGGCTCTACACAAGTACATCCAAAATGAAATGGATTTTCTAGACATCTCATCACTAGGAACTACTTATAGATATGTTGTAAAAATCGAGCGGAAATTTAAGAAACATAACTAGCAGGAATTTGGGTCTGCAAATCTGCAACAACCGAAGTATGGTAAAGGCAACCCTAACTCATATAACAATCAACCTTAAGACAACCAATCCAAGCCACAGGAAAAGAAGGGCAACAGGAAGACGAAGGACACTGGGAAGTGGTGCAACTTCCACAAAATGCCTTGGCACAACACCGATGAATGTTACTCGAAACAGTCATTGGTAGCCGAGCTCAAAGAAATAAAGTCGAGCCTCGACTTAGACTTTGATTCAGACAATAATAAAAGGAGATATATAATTGATGTAGAACTCACTGCTATTGTCACAACCGCAACAATCCAACCAGAAGAACCAGAGGATCCTAAGGAGGGGGAGCGCCTTTTCCATTCATAGATGTGGGTGAAGGAGACCCCATTGCATTCTTTTGTTGATAGCAGAAGCCAGAATAACCTCATCTTAGCATAGGTCGTCAAGTAGTTGGATTTATCGACAACACTGAACTCGCAACCATATAACATTGGGTGGCTCCGCCATGCACAAGATCTCCGTGTCAGCCAATAGTGTCACTTGTGATATGACATCAAGCCCTTAAAGGATGAGGTATTGTGTGATGTTGCCCCACTGGAAGTTTGTGATGTTCTGTTAGGCCAACCATATATGTGGAGGTGTCATGTTGTTTATGAGTCTCGACCGCGTAGTGTCATTGTTACTCTGGGGGTTCAGCCCTACATGATACCAGAGGTAGTTCTGACTACTTTGCCGAGAAAATAGTGGCACAAAGTAATCTATCATACCGCAAAGTTTAGCCTCTTCACAACCTGGGTAGAAGAGAAGGACATTGCAACCATTACATACTCATCCCAAGACCCTTATATCCATCGGAAGCATATCAACAAGATTGCAGAAGAGCACCAAGATATTCCTACTGCACCTACGGGGGTGCCTCCACACTACCCAGTCAAACCATGTTATAATAAATCCCTTCAAGTTATAATAAACAGGAATGAAACAAACCTTAGACATCCAAAAACCTAACCCTAGGAGATGAAGCGCCAAAAGTCATGTGGGCCCAGTTTGGGTAAGTTAGTACATCAACTTCCTGGGGTCGTAACTTTTGCATACGATCCCCCATTTTAGGCGCATGATAGCTTTTTGGAAAGGTATCGTCGAGGAGATTCATTTTGGAGGAAATATTCAAGGAACTTCCATATTGCTCCCCATTTTCCCAAAAACGTCGTTTAGGGCCTCAAAATGGCCCTAGAATTTAAAAACTGCTAAAAAAATGTAAATTACCAAAATTGCCAAAAATCTGTTTTGAGCCAGTTGGAAAAGGTGGGTGGCCACCGATATCCACCTGGATCGATTCTCTTGAGGAAAACCGGTCTCCTCAACCCAAGTGATCTCCCATCGTGGAAGAGAAGAGGAATGAGGGGGCAGAAGATCGCATGAAGTTCTTGCTCGCGGAAGCCCTCGCGCAACATAGGAACGAGATGTTGGAGAATTTTTCCCAAATCCTTCAAATATTGTCGACAATAATAGGCCTGTCTTCATCAAGCAGTCATTTTGAAAATGCTACCCATTTCAAGGTACAAGTTAATTTTGATATTCCCATATTTGAATGTCATATCAATGCAGAGGATTTGGAAAAATGGTCAAATTTTCTATAAGTTGATTTCTTTGTTCACAATTTTTCCGACAGGGAAAAGATGACCTTTGCACTCCTTAAATCTCTCCCCCATGTCTAACATTGGTGGGAAACTTACTGGGAGAAAAATTCCATAGATGAGTCTGGAATATTTGGGGTTGAGCCCACCTGGGATTTTTTTATGGATGCAGTCAAGGAGAAATATTACCCTGTGGGAAACTATGATGACCAATACATGAGATGGACCACGTTGCATGAAAAGCGGGACCAAACAGTGTCATAGTTCACAAATACCTTCCATACCTTGTGCACCAAGCTGGGTATCAAAGACCCTGAGTGGCATCTAGTTATGAAATATTGTGGGGCTCTACACAAGTACATCCAAACCGAAATGGATTTTTTGGACTTCTCATCACTAAGAACTGCTTATAGATATGTTGTCAAAATCGAGCGAAAATTTAAGAAGCAAAACAAGGGAGAATTTGGGTCTGCAAATCCACAACAATCGAAGTATGGTAAAGGAAACCCTAACTCACAAAACAATCAACCTCAAGACAACCAATCCAAGCCACAAGAAAAGAAGGTCAATGTGAAGACGAAGAAGGACACTGGGAAGTGGTGCAACTTCCACAAAATCCCTTGGCACAACACCAATGAATGTCACTTGAAACAGTCATTGGTAGCTGAGATCAAATAAACAAAGTCGAGCCTCGACTTGGACTTTGATTCTGACAATAATAAATGAAGACAGATAATTGATGCAAAACCCACTACTATTGTCGTGACCGTAACAATCCAAACAGAAGAACCAGAGGATTCTAAGGAGGGGGAGCACCTTTTCCATTCATAGATGTGGGTGAAGAGGACCCCATTTCATTTTATTGTTGATAATGAAAGCCACAAGAACCTCATCTTAGTAGAGATCGTCAAGCAGTTGGATTTTCCAAACACACCACACTTGCAGCCATACAACATCGGATGGCTCCACCAGGCATGAGATCTTCATGTCAGCCAGTAGTGTCGCATGTCATGTGTCATCAAGACATTCAAGGATGAGGTACTATGTGATGTTTCCTCACTGGAAGTCTGTGATGTTATGTTAGGCCAAACATATATGTGGAGGCATAATTTTGTTTATGAGTCTCGACCCCGTAGTGTCATTATTACTCTGGGGGGTCATCCCTACATGATACTAGAGGTAGTTCCGACTACTGTGCCGAAAAAATAGTGTCGTAAAGTAATATCTCATACCGCAAAGTTTATCATCTTCACAACCTGGTCATAAGAGAAGGAAACTACAACCACTGCAACCTCAGCCCAAGACCCTTCTATCCAGTTGAAGTAGATCAACAAGATTTCATAAGAGCACCAAGATATTCCTACTGCACCTACGAGGTTGCCTCCACACTGTCTAGTCAAACCAAGTTATGATAAATCCCTTCATGTTATTCATGATGCATCTTTACCAACAGATTCCTCCCACACAAAGGAATATCATGTAGCCATATTGGTTAAACAAATCCAATCCCTCCAACAACAGGTTCATAACAGTGTTCCACAAGATAAGCAGAGCAACTTCTTCAGCAAGGCAAGCAACTCACCAAGGTTCAGATTCAGCAAAAGCTTCCCCAAGGACTTGACGCAATGGAGACCATTTCTTCCTAAGGGGGGGGATTGATCTAGGTGGAAATCGGTGGCCACTAACCTATTCCATTGGCTCAAAACATGGGCTTCCATCTTGGCAGTTTTATACGGTTTTTCGGGTACTGAAATTTTGGGGTTGTTTTGAGGCCCTAAATGACGTTTTTGGATACGAAAATGCCAACACTTTCTTTAAACACATGGTCTAGGTTGAATGAAATATGTACTCCTCAGTTGGACCTTTTCGACGAGGTACAAAATGCCCCAAACGGAGATCGTATGCAAAAGTTACACCCTTGGGAAGTTGATGTACCAACTACCCCCATCAGAGCCCGCAAACCTTTTGGCGTTTCAACTTCCGGGGTTAGGGTTTTGGATTTTATTTATGTTAAAAATGCCTCTAGAGCCTCATTGTAAACATCATCATATTCTTCCGAATGAGCGTAGCCATCACATCTATTCCCATAGATAAGCTACCACCATTCTAGTGAGTCATTCACTTTGTAATTTTATAGTTTTTGTACATTCTCTCATTAATAAAAATTGTGCATTACTATATCTCTGTGTTTATTGCAATATATCTGTATATTTAATTGTTATATCTCTACCTTCATTTCATTCTCAAAATAATATGGATCAGTGGTATCAGAGCAGGCTACTCCTTGTCGTTGCTTGGTGCATGTTCCCGACGAGGTCAAGGTATAGAGAGTTGGGTCTCGAGCTAGTTTCTCTTGAGGACAATCACTCTCGCCAGCCCAAGCGGCCTCCCACGATGGAAGAGAAGAGGAACGAGGGAGAAGAAGATCCCATCAAGTTATTGTTCGTGGAATCCCTCACGCAACATAGGAATGAGATGTTGGAGACTTTTTCCCAAATGCTTCAACGATTTTTTACAATAACAGGTGCGTCTTCGTCAAGCCGTCGCTTTGGAGATGCTACCCCATTCAAGGTATAGTTTAATTTTTATATTCCCATATTTGAAGGTTAGATCGATGCAGATGCTTTGGAAAAATGGTTAAATTTTCTAGAAGGTGATTTCTCTGTTCAGAACTTTTCTGATAGAGAAAAGATCACCTTTGAGCTCCTTAAATCTCTCCCCCGTGTCAAACATTGGTGGGAAGCTTACTGGGATAAAAATTCCACAGAGGAGTCTGGAGTATTTGGGGTCGAGTCCACTTGTGATTTTTTTATGGATGCGGTCAAGGAGCAATATTACCATGTGGGAAACTATGATGGTCAGTACATGAGAAGAACCACGCTGCATCAAAAGTGGTACCAAACAGTGTTGGAGTTAAAAAATACCTTCCATACCTTGCACACCAAGATGGGTATCAAAGAACCTGAGCTCTACACAGGTCATCCAAACTGAAATAGAGTTTCTATACATATCATCACTAGGAACCACTTATAGAAATATTGTCAAAATCGAGCAAAAATTTAAGCAACAAAACAAGCAAGAATTTGGGTCTACAAATACGCAACAACCGAAGTATGGTAAAGAAAACCCTAACTCACAAAATAGTCAACCTCAATACAACCAGTCCAAGTCACAGGAAAAGAAGGGAAACCGGAAGATGAAGAAAGACACTAGGAAGTTGTGTGACTTCCACAAAATCCCTTTGCACAACACCAATGAATGTGGCTTGAAACAGTCATTGGTAGTCGAGCTTAAAGAAAGAGAGTCGAACCCCAACTCGGACTCTGATTCAAACACCAATAAAAGGAGACAGATAATTGATGCAGAACCCACTGCTACTGTCATGACTGCAACAATCCAACTAGAAGAACCAAAGGATCCTGAGGAGGGGGAGCGCCTTTCCCATTCACAGATGTGGGTGAAGGGGACCATGTTGCATTTTATTGTTGATAGTGAAAGCTAAAAGAACCTCATATCAGCAAAGGTCATCAAGTAGTTGGATTTTCCGACAACACCACACCCGCAACTATACAACATTGGATGGCTCTACCAAGCATGAGATCTTCGTGTCAACCAATAGTGTCGCATGTCATACGACATTAATCCCTTCAAGGATGAGGTACTGTGTGATGTTTTCCCACTAAAATTTTGTGAGGTTATGATAGGCTAGCCATATATGTGGAGACGTCATGTTGTTTATGAGTCTCGACCCCGTAGTGTCATTGTTACTCTTGGGGGTCATCCCTATAAGATACCAGAGGTAGTTCCAGCTACTGTGTAGTCAAATCAGTGCTGCAAAATAATCTCTCATACCGCAAAGTTTAGCCTCTTCACAACCTAGTTAGAAGAGAAGGACACTGCAACCAGTGCAACCTTGGCCCAAGACCCTTCTATCCAGCAGAAGTAGATCAACAAGATTGCAGAAGAGCAACAATATATTCCTACTGCACCTACGAGGGTGCTTCCACACTACCTAGTCAAACCAAGTTATGATAAATACCTTCATGTTATTCATGTTGCATCTTCACCAACAAAATCCTCCCACACTCAGGAAGATCATGCATCGATATTGGTTAAACAGATCCAACCCCTCCAACAACAAGTTCATAATGACCTTCAACAAGCTATGCAGGTCAGCTTCTTCAGCAAGGCAAGCAACTCACCAAGGTTCAGATTCAACAAAAGCTTCCCCGGGGACTTGACACAATGGAGACCACTGCTTTCTAAGGGGGGAGGATTGATCGAGGCAGAAATCGGTGGCCACCCACCTATTCCACTAGCTCAAAACATGGGTTTCCACCTTGGTATTTTTTCTATGGTTTTTTGGGTCATGAACTTCTGGGGCCATTTTGAGGCCCTAAACGATGTTTTTTGGGCACGACGATGCTCAAAAGATATAGAAAAGCATGGTCTAGACCGAACTGAATATGTAATCCTTGGATAGACCTTTTCGACAAGGTATAGAATGCCCCAAACAGAGATCGTATGCAAACGTTACGCCATTGGGAAGTTGACGTACCAACTACCCCCATCGGCCCTCGGAGCTCACAAACCTTTTGGTGTTTCATCTTCTGGGGTTAGGGTTTTGGATTTTCTTTATGTTAAAAAGGCCTCTAAAACCTCATTGTAAACATCGTCATCTTATTGTGAATGAGTGTATCCATTACATCTCTTCTCAAAGATAAGCTACCACCATTCTAGCAAGTCATTCACTTTGTAATTTTACTGTTTTTGTACATTCTCTCATTAATAAAAAAATGTGCATTATTGTATCTCTGTGTTTATTGCAATATCTTTGTATATTTCTTTGTAATATCTATGCTTTCATTTCATTCTCAAAATAATCCAGATTAGTGGTATCAGAGCAGGCTACTCCTTGTCGTTTCTTAGTGCATGTCCCCAATGAGGTCAGGGTATAGAGAGTTGGGTCTTGAGCTAGTTTCTCTTGAGGACAACTGCTCTCGCCAGCCCAAGAGGCCTCCCATGGAGAAAGAGAAGAGGAACGAGGGAGCATAAGATCGCATCAAGTTGTTGCTCACAGAATCCCTTGCGCAATAGAGGAACCAGATGTCGAAGATTTTTTCCCAAATCCCTCAACGATTGCCAACAATAATAAGCGTATCTTCGTTAAGCAGTCACTTTGGAGACACTACCCCATTCAAGGTACAAGTTAATTTTTATATTCTTGTATTTGAAAGTTAGATCGATGCAAATGCTTTGGAAAAATGGTTAAATTTGCTAGAAGGCGATTTCTCTGTTCACAATATTTTCGACAAAGAAAAGATCACCTTTGTGCTCCTTAAATCTCTCCCCCATGTCAACCATTGCTGGGAAACTTACTGGGAGCAAAATTCCACAGAGGACTCTGGAATATTTAGGGCCGATCCCACTTGGAATTTTTTTATGGATGTGGTCAAGGAGCAATATTACCCTGTGGGAAACTATGATGCCCAGTTAAGATTCAGAGGTACCTAAGTGGGTTGCCATCATTTATCGATGACAAAATACAGTATGATGATCCTGACATTGGAGGAAACTATAAGGAGAGCTAAATGTCTCTATGATCAGCAAAAGGGAAGACCGACTTTCCAAAAGGCTTGGGAGGACAAGATGAAAAGCAAGGTGGAACAAAGGAAGAAGGGAACTAAGCCACAGTTTTTCAAAAATATTATGCAAGGACAAGCAATTTCCAAGGAGCCTAGAATGAATGAGACCATGGAAACCAATCCATGGAAGCAAGCAATGAAGTGTTGGGGTTGTGATGAAAATAATATGTTTAGAGATTTCCCTCAAAGAGGTGAAAAAGTGAGGACTACGCACGGTGTACGATAAGCTATGACAGTTGAAGACATGGGTAGAAGTGTACCTAGAATTTATGCAACCCTGGACAACAAGCTGAGTTTCGGTCACACATGATCAAGGTGGAAGGTAAGATTAATGACCAACCCATTGTTATTTTAATTGACTCAGAAGCTAGTCATAGTTATCTAGATCCTAAAATGGTGGAAAGATTCCAATTGTCGATAAACAAGCTTGGAAAACCTTGGTTGGTGTAGTTAGCTACAGGAGAAAAAAGGAAAATTAATGAGATGGTTAAGGTATGTCCAATGAAAATGAATGGACTGTGCACAAAGTTGATTTGAATATCATATCTTTGGGCTCATATGATTGCCTCATTGGAATGGATTGGTTGGACCAACATCATGTTGTTCTAGACTGTTATAATAAGGCATTTACTTGCTTGGATGAATAAGGAAATTTGAGAACATTTCAAGGCATTCCAAGAATTGTGACTATCAGAGAAATTTCAGCCTTGCAGTTGAAGAAAAGTTACAGGAAAGGATGTCAAGTAATTGTAGTGCACATGGAGGAGGCACCCTTAGATAAAGTTCCAATTGTTGAAGATTGCACAGTACTAAAGGAATTCGAGGATGTCTTTAAAGAAATATCGGGGTTTCCACCAAAAAGACATATCAACTTCTTTATAAATATGATGTCAAGAACAAATCTTGTATCCAAGACTCCTTATAGGATGAGCATGCCAAAATTGAAGGAGTTGCATATGCAACTTGAAGAGCTTCTAAAGAAGGAGTATATATTGCCAAGTGTGTCACCTTGGGGTGCGCCAGTTTTATTTTTGAAAAATAAGGAGGGTATGTTGAGACTCTGCATTGATTTCAAACAGTTGAATAAAGTAACATCAAAGAATAAGTATCATTTTCCATGGATAGACAACTTGTTTGATCAACTAAGGGGTGCGAGGATATTTTCAAAGATTGATCTTAGATCTAGATATCACCAAGTAAGAATAAAAGAGGAAGACATTAGCAAGACTGCCTTCAAAACAAGGTATGGTCACTATAAGTTCACAGTGGTGCCATTTGGGTCGTTGAATCTGCCAATTGTCTTCATGTGTTTGATGAATGGAGTTTTCAGAATTTATTTAGATAACTTTGTCATTGTATTTCTGGATGACATATTTATTTACTCAAAGTCCGAAGGAGAGCACGAGAAAAACTTGAGGATGGTACTGCATGTGTTGAGGGAGCATCAACTTTATGCAAAGTTGAGCAAGTGCTCATTTTATCAGCGACAAATTCATTATTTGGGTCATATTATTTCCAAGGATGGAATAGTTGTAGATCCAAAAAAAAGATAAAATACATTGAGGAATGGTTGACACCAAGAAATGGGACTAGCATGGTACTACAAAAGGTTTATTGAAGGATTCTCACAGATTGTGCATCCATTTACCTCTTTGCAAAAGAAAGGTGCATAATTTGAATGAACTCTTGATTGTGCAAGGAATTTTTAGCACTTCAAGGGTTTGTTGACAAGTGCACCAATTTTAATAATTGTTGATTCTAATGAAGACTTCGTTGTGTGCACGAATGCATGCAAGGAACCACTGGGTGGAGTCCTGAGTTAGAATGGACATGTGGTATGCTACGAGTCAAGAAAGTTGAAAGAGCATGAAAGGATCTATGTTACTCATGATTTAGAATTGGAAGCCATAGTTCATGCTTTGAAGATGTGGCAGAATTATCTCATGGGTAAAAGATTTGAGTTGAGAACATACCTTTGTGGTCTAAAATATTTGTTTGGACAACCAAGTTTAAATTCCAGACAAAGCAAGTGCTTAGAGTTCCTCAGTGAGTATGACTTCAACATAAAGCATATCAGAGGAAAAGAGAACAAGGTGGTTGACGCACTCAGTAGGAGGGTGCATGAGATGCAATATGCTACAACTGTTAGCATGTACAAATCCGATTTGTGTGACAAAATTTTAGAAGTTGCCAAATCAGATCCGTGTTATGTGGACATAAAGGAAAAAGTATAGCAGGGTATGTCGCAACATAATCTGGAAGGTTGTGAGCTAAGAGAGGATGGAATCCTCATGTATAAGTGCAGAATCTATGTGCCAAATGATCAGGAGTTGAAAATCCTAAAATTGTCAAAGATGCATAAGGTTCTTTATGTTGGACATCCAGGTTACCAAAAGACAATTGTCGCAGTCAAAAAGCAATATTATTGGCCACGTATGAAAATGAAGTTTTTTATTTTATTGCTAGACGTCTCGAATGTCAGAAGGTCAAGGCCGATCACAGACATCCAACAGGTTTTCTATAACCTTTTCCCGTACCCAAGTGGAAGTGGGAAGTTATAACCATGGATTTCATTACAAAGTTTCCTAGGACTACCAAGCAACATGATTCTATTATGGTGGTGGTGGACAAGCTTACTAAAGTTGTGCATTTTATTCCAGTACAGTCAGCACACGAGGCAACTAACATTGTTGATATTTTCATGTGCAGAGTTGCTAGACTGCATGGTGTTCCTAAGACAATTATGTCTAGTGGAGATCTTAAGTTCATGTTGAACTTTTGGAAATGGATGGATATTCAAAGGAATTGGAACAAATATGAACTTTAGCATAACATATCATCCTGAGACAGATGGACAAACCGAGAGGGTAAATTGGGTGATTGAAGATATGTTGAGGATGTATGTGATGGATATGCCAATAAATGGGAAGACTACCTTCATTTGGTAGAGTTTGCTTACAACAATTAATATCAAACATCTTTAAATATGAGTCCATTTGAAGCATTGTATGGTAGAAGGTGCA
>ML854583.1:0-28866 GCA_009831015.1 Picea engelmannii | reverse complement strand
ATTATATATATATATATATATATATATATATATATATATATATATATATATATTATCAATTAATACTTTATATATTATTAT
This sequence comes from Picea engelmannii, assembly GCA_009831015.1. Lineage (NCBI taxonomy): Eukaryota > Viridiplantae > Streptophyta > Pinopsida > Pinales > Pinaceae > Picea > Picea engelmannii. The sequence continues at coordinate 28,785 of ML854583.1, read as the reverse complement.
TTTAGTATTTATAAAAATTATCCTTAAAAAAAATCTTATATGAAAATTAGTATTTATATTTCAACTAGACATATTAAAATATATAAAAAAAAAATATATATAAAAATAAATAAAAATAAAAGAAAATTTAATAAAATATAACGCTACCCTTGTAACATTAATGGCTGAATATAACGCTAATCAAGATTTGAATTGGCCGCGCGGGGAAAATATGAGGCCCTCTTGCCACAAACCGCTAAGTCGGCAGCGTGGGCTCGCATGTAGCCCACGTGTCCCTCACTTTCATTTACGGGAATAAAATATCGGCCCACTTCTTTAAACCCTAAACTCTCCATTTTGTCTCAGCATTAGCTGTGGTCACCTGTGCAGGGAGGCGTGAGGGAGCATGGCCGCCATGGAGAATACAGTGCGCAGGCCCCTTTGCGTTTTATGGGTGCTCACGGGCTATTTTAATGGTTATCGGGCCCATTGCACGACGACACTTGCTTTGAGTGTTGCCTTTCTGAATCAAGCTTCAGATTTGATCTAATCGTTGTGGTGTTTGGTGTTGGCGCTGGCGCTGGCTTCTGTATTTGCTACAAACCTGCACTGGCTTGTGTGTTTGCATGGTGCATGCTTTTTGGGCCCCTCTCGTGAGCTTCTCCTCCATGAGATTCGATATGTGGCGCTTGGGTAGTCGGTCTTGGCTGTCTTGTGTTCTTTGCTACAGACCGGTGTTGAGCATAATCGTACCCTGGCGTGGGATTTTCCTCCGTGTGATTTGGTTTGGCTCTTGTGCATCGGCTTCGATTTGACTTAGGTTGTGTTGTTTGCTACAGGCCGGTGTTGAGCATAGTCGTACCCTGGCGTGGGATTTTCCTCCGTGTGATTTGGTTTGGCTCTTGTGCATCGGCTTCGATTTGACTTAGGTTGTGTTGTTTGCTACAGGCCGGTGTTGAGCATATTCGTACCTCGACGTGGGATTTTCCTCCGTGTGATTTGGTTTTACGGTAATCGAAAGCGTGACCTGTGGTCGACGGATTGTGTGGATGAGTCTATGCGGAAAATTTCTTTTTTTTTGCGTGATTTTTGGGTTCTCATATACCGCTCTGGTATGTGGCCGGAGTTTAAAGAATAATAGGCGCGTGTTTCTTTTCTTGAAAAAAATTAGCGGTCTTGTTTAAGTTCCTGAAATTGCGATAATATCCAAACTTTTTGCGTTTTTCTCTCTTCATATAGATACGATATTCAGGGTTTCAATTAGATTTTTCTATTTGTTCGTTTTCATTTAGGGTTTTTTTTTTATGCTTAGGGTTTGAAAGATGTCTGTACATCGGTACAGCCTTGAAATATTTTTAAGTTATGGTAGTAATGTCATTGCTTTGAGATTTTAAGATGTTTGAAGATATGCACTAGTAAAAGATGGATCCTTGACTTTCCGTGCCATCCAGACATTCACTTTCCGTGAGTTGGCTGCAGCAACGAAGAATTTCAGACCTGAATGCTTATTAGGTGAAGGTGGTTTCGGAAGAGTCTATAAGGGAAGGCTTGAGAGCACTGGACAGGTTGTGGTTGTAAAGCAACTTGACAGAAATGGCTTTCAAGGTAACAGGGAATTCCTTGTGGAAGTTCTGATGCTTAGTCTGCTTCATTATAGGAAGATTTGGATGTTTTTCGCTCTGTTTATGAAGTTAACCTTAATGATGTTTTTAATAGAAATTTCTTTAGTTCTTGGAAAGCTGAACAAGGCCATTGCCTATACACTGAAAAACAATTGAAGATCCGCTCTTTTACTAAGATAAAATTCAGTCAGGAGTTTGCATTTTAACTTTGTATATTATATACTTTGCACTGTGCAACAATCTTTTAATCTCTGTATATATGAAATGTACATGTGTTTATATGCATAGATATAAGCCTATATACATTCAACATCCATATAATTTTTTTTTAATCAAGGTTACCATGTACAAAGAAGTAAAACACTTTATACAGTTCGTAGGACGTACTTAGGTATCTGATATTATTTGCAGTCATCCTTTCATATTCCTGTACGTGTATGCATACATGCATACATATACAGACCCTAGTTGCTTGTTTTACTGGTAAATTTTTTTCTTTGCATTTATTTATTTTATTTTTATTTTTATTAATGTTTCTATATTTTATGTGCAGGTCAAGCGTGGCTGGAGTTTTTCTCAAAAGAATGTACAAATAAAAACTAAATGTACAAGTACAAACTACCCCGTATTTAGGCCCTCGGTTCCAGATTTGAACCAGGGCTCTGATACCAAATGTAAAGGCCCGTTTGCAATTAACAGTTAAAAATTCTACCAAATGTACAGTAATTTCTACTAGGTTTATAAAAGAAGAATAATTCCAAATTTTCTTAACACTTACGCATGTAAAATTTATCAATGAATAATAAATCTAATTAAACAATGAATAAATTGGAATTAAATACCTGAACCTGATGCTGTTATCCCTCCCGTTGTCCGCAGCTTGCTTCCTTCCCGCTTCTTTAGAACACTACCCAAAACCATCCTCCCTGCCGACTAGTTATCTCCCTAGCCCCAGGATATCAACGGATATCCTGGCTCTCCGTGCCCAAAACCCCCAGCAACCCCGGTGCACTAATACTCCCAATGTTTCACTCTCCCTGCAATACTCAGAGCTCCCAAAATCCTTGTCCACTCCCGTAGAATGCCCCCCTTCCCAAACTCCTTTCCTTCCTTATCCCTCCTTCATCGACACTCCTCCCCCATTAACTCCCTACCTAACTCCTTTATTACCCCTTATCCTCCCGCCGTTAATACCCTTATCCCTCATTTATTATTTTATCCTCATGTATTTAATATGTTATCCCTTGTGGGATACGTAACTTAATTTAATATTATATTTTATTATCCACCTTTTATTGAATACTTTATTAATTAATGAATTAATTAATACTTAAATTAATCATTAACCATCATGAATAACTAATTAATAATAATCAATCAGAAATGTTATTTTAAGGCATAAATATAGTTTAGCTAATCTTTTAGGATTATATTATTAAATTAATTATACTTAATAATCAAGGGTCGTTACAGGAATCCCCGATATGCCGATCCCTGATGCACTCCAGATCGCTGACAGCTGGCCTCCACTATGCCTCTATCCTCTTGCTTTGCTGTGATGACAGCTGGCCCCCACTCATCGGGGTTTCGCGGATCGCGAATTCAAAGTGCCTAAACATCATGTCCCCGGGATTCCCGATTTTCCTGATGGGGCCAACCGCCGATGGCTCTCTATGGTTGCCACCTGTCCCACAGATGGATGGCTCTGATTGTCTCAGGATTTTCTCTATGGATTTCCCGACCTCTTGCTCACAGAGTTTCCGACTCTTCCCGGATGACGAACACCTGTCCTCCACTTTGACTTTGGTGGTCCCACAACGCTTACGTCATTGTCGGGATATCACAGATTGTGATTCCCAGCGACGAGGTTTATTTTTCTTCGACAACCCCGATTTCCCGATCCCCGACTTCCTGGTATCTGCTTACACGCGTCACACACAATGGACGGTCCCAATCCGATTGGGAAATCGTGTTTCGCGATTCGGCTATGCACAGAACCTTTGCTTCCGGGACCTCCGATATCCCGATTCTCGACTCTTCCCAGGTGTCTGATACCTGTCCTTCACGCTAACTCCCGTCGCGGTTTTTCCCCATTGCGCTGATGATTTCCATGCGTCCTCCTAGATGGATGATCCCGATTTTGTAGGGATTTCGGGACTTTCGATGTCCTGTTTCCCTCGACCTCGAGAACTCCGATTCTCCGAATGCCGATATCCAGATCCTTCGATGGATTCCTGCCACCTGTGCACCGAAAGGACGGTCCAGATTATGTCAGGGGTTCCGACCTGGATTTTCCCCGATCTCTTGTCAATGGAAATGCCGATTTCCTGATGCGCCTAAACGTTGATGGCACTGGATCTCCGCCACGTGTCCCTCTACCAACGGACGGTCCAGATCCCATCGGGATTTCACGACTTGCCTGCCCCAACTCACACGACCTCGAGAACTCCGATTTTCCGATGGCCAATATCCTGATGACTCAAACCTCGTGAAAATTCTGCAGATCCAATGACTGATGGGTACCTGCTCCCAATCTAACGGCTCAGATCCTTTCTCCTTGCGCGTTCCTCCTCCAGAGGCTAATCTCTGCGCAACTCTTCCTGATCCTACGGCTGATGGGATTCCTTCGTGAGATCCGACGGCTGTCGGTCCTCCTCTCCTGTGCGCTTCCTCTGGCGCTCCTCTGCTGGACATGAAGTGCTCAACGGTCCAGATCTCTTCTCTCTGCCCGATCCGATGACTCCTGTTTCTCCTCCCTGAGATCCTTCGCGCCTTCTTCCTAGTCTTGGGAGAAATTTGAATTTCCAAAGGCCTCGACCTTTGCCTGTTCCCTCTGCGAGCTCCTCGAACTTGAGTCTCACTGTGCGTATACAATGCTATCCTTCCTGAGCTTTCTCCTTCTTCCGAAATCTCTGAGGATTCTTTGACTCCTGTGTCTCTACAGAGTCTTCGTGTGCAAAGCGCTATCTATCCTGAGCTTCCATGAGTACTCAGACCCCTTGGGGGATTTTGTCTTCTTCTCCCTCAGATGGAGAATACTTAGGCGCTCTTATGGCTATCCTGCTTGAGAAACCTCTTACTGAGTCTCTTTGGGTGTTCAACAACCCAGTGAAGATCCCTCAGTGGACCTTCTTTTGATATACAGAACTCCAAGAGTTCTCTTCTTTCCTGCGCCTCCCTGCACAAGGCCTCGATGCCCTTCTGGCGGAGTCTCTTCTCCACAGAACGTTCAGTAGTTCTGTCTTCCTGTGCACCCCTTGCACCTGCTTAATGCCCTCCTGACAGAGCTCTCAGAATCCTTAGTGATTCTGTCTTCTGAACTCACAACAGAGTTATTCTTCTGTGCACCTATGCACTTACTCAATGCCCACTTGGCAGAGCTTTCCAGAATTCATAGCAGAATTCTGTCTGCAACTGTGTTCTCAATTACACAGCCTTACCTCCTAAGGTGTTCATCAACCTCACAGGTCTTCTTCCTGATTTGTCGATCTCAGTCCTGTGCCTCAGCACGTCTTCGCCTGACTCCTCTGAGTTCAGAAGTGCATCCTCTGTGCACGGCTCTCAGAACCTCAGCGTTCTGTCACACCCTCCTGGTATGAAGCCTCAAAGACCTTAAACCCTGAAATCAAACACAACTCCTGCAGAATGCATCAACAATCATACATTCACAACATACATAGGGAACACACACAGACATCCATATACACAGAATATGTAGGAAAAACTGCTCTGTTATATATTAACAAATGGAAAAATACCTGTATCTTTACAATGGTGTTCCTGAGCTCTCCCTGGCTCCTCTCTACTCTAACTCAACTCTCTCAAAATGAGATCTGAAAATCTCTTTTACATGAGGGGCTCTTAGCGCTTCCCTCTAGGTTCACCTACCCTATTCAATTATAATGAATGGGCTGTCTATTCTAGAATCTGGATCTAGATCTCAACCAATCTACAATAAAGGCCGATCCTATCTAATGCCCTCACAAAGGCATGGCTTCCATGGCTCACCAGCCTAAGACATTTAATTACATTCATTACAATATAAAATGAGGCTGCGCCTCCCTTTAGCTTTTGAAATGCATGCGCGCTAACGTGACTGGTTGGTTGGCTGCTGACATGGAGCGATGCTCCTGCATCATACTCCACAGCTGCACAAATCATGAGCTCCTGCCCATGAGCTTCCCCTCTGAGCTGTTGGAAATCCTCCTGGATCCCAAACGAATCTGTGGAGCTGTCCATCCACTCCATCCTCCTGCTGCTCTGCTGCTGCTTCTTTCCTTCTGCCCAGCTGCTCTCTGCTGGCAGTGTCTGCTGACTCTACCATCATCCTTCTGATGTCTTCTATCACCTTATCCAGCTGCTCCAGTGGCTGGTTCTGTTCTTGCAGTCCCCTTAGTTGCAATTTTTTTGGGCACATGGGCAGATTGCTATGATATCCCATGCTATCTTCTTCATATTCATCTGTGGTCTTCAATTGCCACTCTTCTGCAGACTTCAGTTCTGGAGTCTCTTCCTGATTGTCCTGCTGCTCAGTCATCCTCCCTGACAGTTCAAATTCTGTTAGTCCTCTTGCTGGCCCTGGATTGTTCAACCAATCCTCCAACATTTTCAGCTCCATCTCCCATGGAGTGATAAATCTACCTGCCTGTTCCTTGGCTTCCTCTGCTGCTAGCTTCAGTGCTACAACTTCTTTCTTTTCAGCTTCCTGGATGAGGTTATTGAGCCATTCCTCATAATGCTCATTCTCCTTTCCTTCTTCTGCCGTCAACTTCAGTGCTACAACTTCTTTAGCTTCTGCTTCTGCTTGGGTAGCTTCCAAAGTCTGCTCCAATTCCTCCTTGACAGTCCCTGATGACTGTTCTTCTGCTGTTGCTGCACTTGCAATACAACTTTCTGCCTCCTCTTGGGCAAATGGTAGGAATATTCCAATTCCCTAATCATCAGAAGATCATCTTGGTCTTTCACCCCTTCTGTCAGCTGCACCTGCTAATCCCTTTTTATCTCTGAATTTATGAGACTATCAGACAGTCTCATCTGCTCTGTCAACTCCTCTGGTTGATCCAAATTCATCTGCTCTGTCGGCTCCCCTGGCTGTACCCAACTCACTCCTGAGTTTATGAGACCTACAGATAGTCTCATCTGCTCATCCCTGCCCACCTGGCAATCCGAGATGCTTCTGCTGCCCTCCTGGCAGTCTTTGAGATCCTGCTGTGATCTCCTTTCATTGCCCTCCTGGCAATGTGAAATTCCCTAGCTGTCCTAATGACAGTTTGTGAGATCCTCAGCTGATCTCAATCTGTTTCCCTCCTGGAAAACTGGAATTTCTATTCTGCCCTCCTGGCAGTCCTTGAGATCCTCAGGTGATCCAAATTCATTCTCTATTCCCTTGCCCATCTGGCAATATGGTAACTCTCCACTACCCTCCTGGCAGTTTATGAGATCCCACAATGATCTCTGATCATCCTCCTCACCGAGAATGTCTCCAATCTCTGGTTCACAGATGTAAACCATCTCCTCCTCTTCTATGGGTCTGAGGGTTTCAGCATACCTCAGCCATCTCTTCAACAGTCTGCGCTGTTTCATGACCATCAGCTGCTTGACTGGCCATTTTGCTTTTGCCTTCTTCATGGGAAAATTTCTCATTCGTCTCATCCTCCTATCCTGTCGCATCCACAGTTCGAGCTTCTCTATGTTTGCTTTTAGTTCATAGAGTTCTCTAGTCTCTTCTTCATCCCATTCAACAAGCCTTTCTGCCTTGCTCTTCTTTCTATGGCCTTCAGTAGCCGTTTTGCTGTATCTATCTGCCTCCCTGGAAAACCTACTGTTGTCACTCTGCATCCCTGAGTGTTCCAGCTTCATCCTCTTACAACCTCCTGACTGTCTATGGACTGCTGCCTTCCTGCAAGTAAGTCCTTACAGAGTCCTCAGTAACTCTGTCTTCCTTCACCTGCAATGTACAGATGAAATCCCGCTCTGATACCACTTGATGTGTGTATCAGAGTGCTCTCTTATCTCCTCCCCCTCTTGCCTAAAATATACAGACAAGTAATAGGCTCTGATACCACTTGATGAAGAGAGGTCCTACCTATCACCCCGCAGGGTCTCTTAAGCTGACCTCCTGCTCACAGGATCGTTCAATTTTCCTCATTCATGAGCCGAAGCGACTCTTTTAGATCCCCTACTGGAATCCTCTTCTAAAACCCGATCCACATGCCTCTATTTCCACCCCACGACCTTCTACACTTTACCGCGGTATTCCCCGACTCTCTGTCGGGGTTCGGGGTTTCAACGTTTCTACTGTCATAAACCTCTGTCCTCATGAATCCCCGATCTCCGATTGCCGATGTGATTTAGCCCTCCAAGCTAAGCCCTAACCATATGACCAATTCCTTTGTGACCGTGGCCTTACCTCCTTTTGAGGCTACTCCTATCGGAGTTTCGACACTTTCGATGTCTAAGTGCACAAGTCCACGAGACTCACGATTTTTCGAATCCCGACGCACTCCCTACACATAAGCCTTATTGTCTCAGCGCCTGGTCCATACGACCATCGTCCGTGACCGCGATCAATCCTCCTATCAGGTTTTCAGGGTTTGTGATGTTGCGATGCACATGTAGTCACAACCCCCGATCCTCCGATCCCCGATGTGCCTTGCCCCCCAAGACAATCCCTGGCAAATGTGACCAGTCTTCGTGATCACAACCTTACCCCGTCGGGGTTTAGGGGTTTTCAATGTCACGATGCAAACACCTACGGGATTCCCGATCGTCCAATTCCCGATATCCCAATGTGCGTCCTGTTCGCCTAGCCCCGTCTGGCTACGCTTTGGTCCACATGACCTTCGTACCATATGACCGCAACCATACCTCTTGTCGGGGTTTCGGGGTTCACAGGTTTGCAATGCAAAGTTTTCACAACCACGAAATCCCTGATATGCTGATCCTCGATGCACTCCAGATCGCTGACAACTGGCCTCCACTACACCTCTGTCCTCCTGCTTTGCTGTGATGACAGCTGGCCCCCACTCATCGGGGTTTCGCGGATCATGAATTCAAAGTGCCTAAACATCATGTCGTCGGGATTCCTATTTTCCTGATGGGGCCAACCGCCGATGGCTCTCGATGGTTGCCACTTGTCCCACAGATGGACGACTCTGATTGTATCAGGATTTTCTCTACAGATTTCCCGACCTCTTGCTCACAGAGTTCCCGACTCTTCCTGGATGACGAACACCCGTCCTCCACTCTGACTCTGGTGGTCCCACAACTCTTACGTCACTGTCGGGATATCACGGATCGCGATTCCCAACGACGAGGTTTCTTTGTCTTCGAAAACCCCGATTTCCCGATCCCCGACTTCCTAGGATCTCCTGACATGCGTCACGCACAATGGACGGTCCCGATCCGATCGGGAAATCGTGTTTCGCGATTCAGCTATGCACGAAACCTTTGCTTCTGGGACCTCCGATATCCCGATTCTCGACTCTTCCCAGGTGTCTGACACGTGTCCTTCACGCTGAATCCCGTCGCGGTTTTTCCCCGTTGTGATGATGATTTCCACACATCCTCCTAGATGGACGATCCCAATTTTGTTGGGATTTCGGGACTTCCGATGTCCTGTTTCCCTCGACCTCGAGAAATTCGATTCTCCGAATGCCGATATCCCGATCCTTCGATGGATTCCTGCCACCTGTCCACCGAAAGGACAGTCCAGATTATGTCAGGGGTTCCGACCTGGATTTTCCCCGATCTCTTGTCAACGGAAATGCCGATTTCCCGATGCGCCTAAATGACGATGGTGCTGGATCTCCGACACGTGTCCCTCTGCCAAAGGACGGTCCAGATCCCGTCAGGATTTCACGACTTGCACTGCCCCAACTCACACGACCTCAAGAACTCCTATTTCCCGATGGTCGATATCCCGATGACTCAAACCTCGTGCAACTTCCGTAGATCCAATGGCTGACGGGTACCTACTCCCAATCTGACGGCTCAGATCCTTTCTCCTTGCACATTCCTCCTCCAGAGGCTAATCTCCTTGCAACTCTTCTCGATCCTACGGTTGATGGGATTCCTTCATGAGATCCGACGGCTGTCGGTCCTCCTCTCCTGTGCGCTTCCTCTGGTGCTCCTCTACTGGACGTGAACTGCTCGACGGTCCAGATCTCTTCTCTCTGCCCTATCTGACGGCTCCTGTTGCTCCTCCCTGAGCTCCTTCGCACCTTCTTCCCAGTCTTGGGAGAAATTTGAATTTCCAAAGGCCTCGACCTTTGCCTGTTCCCTCTGCGAGCTCCTCGAACTTGAGTCTCACTGCGCGTATACAACTCTATCCTTCCTGATCTTTCTCCTTCTTTTGAACCCTCTGAGGATTCTTTGACTCCTGTGTCTCTACAAAGTCTTCATGCGCAAAGCGCTATCTGTCCTGAGCTTCCACGAGTACTCAGACCCCTTGGGGGATTTTGTCTTCTTCTCCTTCAGATGGAGAATACTTAGGCACTCTTCTGGCTATCCTACTTGAGAAACCTCTTGCTGAGTCTCTTTGGGTGTTCAACAACCCAGTGAAGATCCCTCAGTGGACCTTCTTTTGATATACATATCTCCAAGAGTTCTCTTCTTTCCTGTGCCTCCCTGCACAAGGCCTCGATGCCCTTCTGGCGGAGTCTCTTATCCACAGAACGTTCAGTAGTTCTGTCTTCCTGTGCACCCCTTGCACCTGCTCAATTCCCTCTTGGCAGAGCTCTCAGAATCCTTAGTGATTCTATCTTCTGAACTCATAGAAAAGTTCTTCTTCTGTGCACCTATGCACTTGCTCAATGCCCACTTGGTAGAGCTTTCCAGAATTCACAGCAGAATTCTGTCTGCAACTGTGTTCTCAATTACACAACCTTACCTCCTGAGGTGTTCAGTAACCTCACAGGTCTTCTTCCTGAGTTGTCGATCTCAGTCCTGTGCCTCAACACGTCTTCGTCTAACTCCTCAGAGTTCAGAAGTGCATCCTCTGTGCACGGCTCTCAGAACCTCAACATTCTGTCACACCCTCCTGGTATGAAGCCTCAAAGACCTTCAACCCTGAAATCAAACACAACTCCTGCAGAATGCATCAACAATCATACATTCACAACATACATAGGGAACACACACAAACGTCCATATACACAGAATATGCAGGAAAAAATGCTCTGTTATATATTAACAAATGGAAAAATTCCTGTATCTTTAAAATGGTGTTCTTGAGCTCTCCCTGGCTCCTCTCTACTCTAACTCAACTCTCTCAAAATGAGATCTGAAAATCTCTTTTACCTGAGGGGCTCTTAGCGCTTCCCTCCAGGTTCACCTACCCTATTCAATTATAATGAATGGGCTGTCTAGTCCAGCATATGGATCTAGATCTCAGCTGATCTACAATAAAGGCCGATCCTATCTAACACCTGCACAAAGGTACGGCTTCCATGGCTCACCAGCCTAAGGCATTTAATTACATTCATTACAATATTAAATGAGGCTGCGCCTCCCTTTAGCTTTTGAAATGCATGTGCGCTGACGTGGCTGGCTGGTTGGCTGCTGACATGGAGCGATGCTCCTGCATCAAAAGACAAGACCAGAGAAACGAAAGAGGAGCTCAAGAGAAAGGTAGGAAATGAAGCTGGACAAATAGAAAGGACCAATCACTAGAAGCAAATGAAAGCAACTGTGTACCTCAGAAATTGAAAGGCATACTCTTGAATAAAAGAAGGAACTTCCAGAAATGGATGATAGAGAAGAAAGACAAGAAGAACCACATGAAGAAATACGAGAGGAAAGACATGAAGAAAGACGAGAGGAAAGGATACATGAAGAAAGGCAATTATTAAAAAATTTGAGAAGAATAAGAGAGTCCCCCCTCGATCTATGAGGTGAACAACATGAGCTACCTCTTCTTCCTAAAGGTACTTTGAAGACATTTTCCGGAGATGGAACTATTGATGCTAAGAGACATATTGATTTGTTTTTGGATGTTTGTGATTTCCATGTTGTTGAACATGATGACGTAATGGCAAGGTTGTTTCTCCAAACTTTATCAAGTGAAGCTTACGAATGGTACACCACATTTCCCACAAGGATGATCAGATCATTTGATGATTTTGAAGCTATGATCCTAAGTATGTTTTCTCCCCCAGTCGCATATCATACCCTTCTCACTAATTTCACCCAAATTTGTCTGAAGAAAAATGAGAGAATAAGATATTTCAATCTCAGATTCAATAAAATATTGAACAAGATCCCTGAAGATATAAGGCCTAAAGATCCAGTAATACTTGGTTGCTATAAAAATTCCATGCCACCCAATGTGAAGTTCGCCATTAGAACTTCCCAAATTGATACTCTAGATGAAGCAATGACCAAAGCTACGATGATGGAGGAAATCATGGTTGAAACGAGCACTGACCCTGGCATTGTTCTTAGAAAAATACAAAGTTAGATGGGTAATCTAAACATTGATGATAAAGGAACATCTAGTTCGAAAAAGAATGAATGGAAAAGGCCGCAACCAACTCAAAATCATACCATTGGTGGGGGATTATTTAAAGGAACTATACCGAATGTGAAAAAAGACCCTGTTGCAACCCAGAAGACAAAGCAAAGGATCAAGATTGCAAAGATGAATAGAACCATTAGACAAATGCAAAATTAAATAATGATATTGATAAAGAATGATAATTATATGCCTAATCCAAGGATGCCAATCTCGGAACAAATAAGGAGCCCTCCTCAAGAGCAGAGAGACAAGTTTGAAAATGCTGATAATCAACAAAGATAGAGGGTCCCCAAACATCCAATTTTGAATGAAACGGTTCTTAATGAACCATACAATGAACATATAATTGAGCTAGAAAATGATTATATACCGTATTGTTTTTTTGAACCTATACAAATGGATGGATGCGAGACATCCATGTGCATATTTGAGGAAGGCGAAGATGATCCCGTCTCGCAAGAAAATGTTGTACAAACATGAGCATTTGTAAATAAGTCCAAAAATAAAGATAATTATGAAAAAGATAAAGAAAATGATAAAGAGAAAGACGATGAGAAAGAGAGTAGCAAAAGTAAGATAAGAAACACCAGAGTTAAGAAGCAACATCATATGCTAAATCCCCTTCAGATGATATATAATGTTGTTGATGATCTAAGCAAGTTGAGAATTACTCTGCCTTTCACAAAAGTGGTAAAAATTCCTCAACAGAGGGAAAACATCCCGAAGTTGTTGGATGATTTAGCAAGAAGAATTGAAGCAGTTATTGCAAACCCAAAGTAAAGTCAAAATACATCAGTAGTAAAATTCAAAGGTAAAGTCTCACCCTTCTGTATTTCAATAGAAAACCATGATGTTGCACTCCATAATTGTCTAGTTGATACTGGCGTGAAAAACAATATCATGCCTTTGGCAGTAATGGAGGCACTTGGTATGAGCTGCACCAAATACTATGAAACAAGAGAAAACATTTACGCATGTTGGCCCTTGGTTATGGAAGGAAGCGAATATTAAGGAAGAAGCGCAAAGTACGAATTGCGCAAAAGGCACATTGACTGAGAATGGGTCGAAGTGGCCAAAGAAGAAGGAAATAAGGAGAGAAGTAAGGGAAAGAGAGATATTGAATGAGAATATAAAGGAAGACAAATCAAATAGGAAAGATGGATTGTGGAAAACTCAACAAACGAAAAAATCTACCAATAGATACTTGGAGCACTTGGTGGGAAAGAAGGAAAGACAGGCTGGTGAAGCCCTGGAAACGTGGGTCAAGTGGACCTAGGGTTTTGGAAATTAGGGTTTTGACACTAGAATTCAGCCTAAGTTTGTCCGAGAATCATTGTAATGTGTAAATAAAGATCTATATGAGAGAAGAGGGTTGGTTGTTGGTCAATAGTTGATTCAAAATAGTGTGGTTAATGAGTGCTGATTGTTGCTGTGTGTGTGTGAGAGAGAGCAGGATATTATAGAGAGTCTGCATCGTAAGAGCTTTAGTTGGGTGAAAATATCAACCCTATAGCTGGGTGCGCAGGTGGGGGGAGAGAAGATAAGGAGAGAGATATGCAAGCTAAGTGCGCAGATAGAATTGTATGTTTTCATATAATATATCAAGAAACACAGTTATGTGGACGTAGCCCTAGGGAGAGGGTGAACCACGTATATCTTGTTGTTCTATGTGATTGATGTCGTGTTCTTTACTGTCTGCTATAATGTTATTACATTATTGTGTTAGATCTAAGATATAACTATGTGAAGCAGGCTTAAGTGTGGTAAAGAATAACTAGATTGTTGTGTATTGTTATTTCAGATTCACTTTACATTTCCTCTAGTTGTAGACACTTGTGTCCTGCAACCCCCTATTGCTACTTCGGGTGAGACTGCCTCTGGTTTGTAGGTGTTGCCAAAAGGGCCAATAGTTAGGGCTTGTTGGTTCGCTGTTAGAGTTGAACCATGGGTCTGCCCTTGTGACAACAAATGGTTCTATTGTCAGGACTAGTATCTTCTTGAGGGAAGTTCAAGGTGGTTTCCATTGAAGAAAGAGATTCAGAAGTGGATAGAATAATAAGAAAAGGACTTCTCTGAAGCCTAGAACAAGAAACCTAATCTTAGTACAAAAGACTGGTTGGGAAGGTATATCTTTACCGACATACACAAGATTTTCTTTGGAGGAGTTCATAAGGATTTATACAAGTGGTTAGCCAGATTAGTGGATACCCAGTTTGAGATCAGATCTAGACCACCCGTGGTTTGGACAATAACGCTAATCAAGAATTTCAAGAGAGTTGATAACGCTGTGTCTAGAGCGGTGGATATCTGGTTTGATAGCATTATTGGAGGGTATATTACTGAGTTTTTGGTGCAACACCCCCTGCCTCAACATATTCTGCGCGACCTCCCGATCTTAGGATCGTTCTAAACCTTTCCTTGAGTCAGATTGACTCTTCGATTTTCCCCACAGGGAATATCACACACACACAAGGGTGTATCCATAGGTCCTTATGAGTTATGTCTGCATGATCAAACACATGGCGCTAACTCTACACATCTGATCAACAAATATGATCGAGACTTTTTCCGAAAAGGAATTTTGGGTTTCGCGACTCCGTGAATCCTGATGTAAGTTCCTTGACTCTTCAACCTCCGAAACCCAAAATGTCAACGAAGGTTGAATCCTTCAATGCACCGAACACACGCCACTTATTGACCACTAATTTTGGATTTTCGGGACTTGAGAGAACATCCAACAATCATTCCTCTTCCCTTATGATTTCTCGAATTCCAAAATTTCTCCTTTGGTGAGATCGATGGCCTTTCGGGATTTTTTCCGAACCTTGACCACTCCTTTGACTTACATCACATGTATCCTTTGACTGATTCTTGGGAGCCACCTTTCGGCATTTCTCTCTTCATGATTTCGGGAGTTGTGTTGACCATGCAAATCTACCTCTTGAGTCTCGAAACCTCGAAACCTGATTGGGGCCCAACGTCTATTGTCCCTCAACCTTTCGGGAATTTTTCCTTTCTCTCTTCGGAATTTCACGACTTGCAAAAATCCACAGCAGAGAGTTTCCTTACCTTTTGAAACTCCAATTCCCTGATTTCCGAAGCCTCACCTGCCACGTGATCTATGGCTGAGATCTTACTCGATCTGACGACTCTCGAAACTCTCGATTCCAAAATCACAGCCTCCTCTACTTCCCAGACCCTGAAATGCCGGAATGCCAAAATTCCACTCAAAGACACATCGTGATTCACGACTTCTGGGTTTTCAACGCAAAGTGCCCCGACTCCTTGTCATCGGAATTACCGAAATGCCGAAATTCCACTTCAAAGGGGGATCAACGGCTCCTACTGCTTCTCATCCAACGATCGCTACTCCTCCTGAGCTTCTGAATGCTAAAATACTCTCAGCCTTAACCTTCTCACAGATCTGTGAGATCCAATGATCCACGGGATTTTGACACTTCTCCATGAAGAAATTTCATCGTTCATTCACTCTTCTTCAAGGATCTCTGGCCAAAATGACTTGGCATCCTTCCACCTGAACTTGACTTCTGCAAGATGATTTCAATCTCCGCCTCCCTTTGAACACTTCAAAGGTGCTATCCCTCCTGAGCTCTCACTTTCAAAATCAAGCCTCCAAAAGGAATCTTTCTCGCACTCCTTGCGACAACTTTCAAATAACCTCTGGTTATTTGAGTCTTTGACCTTGTGCACTCTTTGCAATAGTAGTCCTTCAACCTTCACCTTAGTTGATAAGTTCTAAGGCTTCAACTAGCCTGCGCACACCTTGCACGACTCTGTGCCTCACCTACACTTCTACTGGTTATGAGAACAACGATATCCCTCCTGATCTTTCTGAGATAAAACTCAGATCCTCATCAACGCACACCTTGCGGATGTTCACTACACTCTTTGCAGGAATTGTCAGGAAGAGAAGCAATTGAAACTCATTCTTCTCCTCTCTCAGACTTCATACACTCAACATGAAATCATACACTCAACACAACATTGAAACAAATGCATAATAGAGAAAATAAAACAACTGTAAACATACCATTTAACAAATGTAAACAATAAGCATCATAACACCATGAAGATTGAGTCAAAGCTTTATATATTAACTCAAGTGATCCTGTACATGGGTTCTTCTCTACAGTTCTTTGCTACAGCTCTACAGCTTATGAAATCTGAATGATCATAATGTTCTTTTTTTTACAATGATACAAGGGTGAGGGTGTCTATATCCATTTTCCCTCCTACGCTTCTAAACTGTCTAATCTATTAAATCAAATATACCTACTTTCATTAAATAGACTTAAATACCTATTACATTTGACAGATGAGAGAAATTGCTCCAGATCTGTTTACAACATCTAGATATAAATGTAAGTATGCTTCCCCTAGCTATTACATTAATATCTACTCATTAGTTTTTCAAAACATTTCAAAATGTGCGCTGGTGCTTTTCCATTCGTCTTCCGCCTTTACACTTGCTTGGCTGACTGCGTACGATGCTCCTGCATCAGTTTTCAATTGACAGAGTTGAATCATATAGTCAAACAGAGAGATACTTCTTTAAGGGACCTAGATGGAAGTTCCTACACTTTTTGAAGATGAGAATTAAGATGCTATTGCATGAGAAGAATATCCTGAAGATATAGTAAAGGTAATGTTCAAGTATTCAGAAAATGACAATGATACAGATACTGGACACACACACAGTGGGAGATAGTTCAGAGAGGTTCCTCTTGTGAACCTATTCAAGAAAAACTATGGAGACGAGGGATTCTACAGTGGAGAAGAAGCAGATCTAACAAATGCAGAACATTCAGAGACCACAAGAACATAGGAGGTAGGATCTGAAGAACTTCTCCAAGGAGAGCCAAAAACTTTAGGAACTATGCCTACTGTTGAAATAAGTACTATTACTTCCCTTGTTGATTTAATAAAATTAAGCAACCAAAGTAACCAAAGTACTCCGAGTCATCGAAGTACTGTTACAAGCATCCTAGCACATACTCAATCAGGAAACCAAGGAAGATCTATGGAATATGAGATGAGGTTACCCATCTTCAGAGGAGATGGATCTGAAGATCCCGACCAACACTAGTTCTTATGCGAAGCTGTATGGAGTATTAATCAAGTCACTGATGATACTATCAAGAGAGCTCAGTTCAATACTACCTTGAGGGATCACGCACTGAGCTGGTACATGAATTTTTCTACAATGTCTACACAACCTAAACCGCTGAATGACATTAAGACTGCACTGAGTGCAGAATTCAAGAAACCTAAGTCAAAGTCACAGTGTATTACATAATTGAAGGAAATCAAGCAGAAGGTCACTGAACCTATTTGGGAGTTCGATCAAAGGTTTAAGACCTTGACATGACATTTGAATTTTCAGATTCCAGATGAATAGAATAAAGAATGGTTCATTGCTACCCTCCTACCACATATCAGAGTTCCTTTGATGCAACAGAAAATCGCTTCGCAGGCTGAAGCACTAGAGATTTCCATGAAACTAGAAGAATCCCCTGTAGGAGACCTAGGTATGAGCCAAATCTTGAACCAGTTAACTAGCCTATCCTTACAATTCGAAGATATGAATAAAGATAAAGTTAAAGAGAAAAGAGAAGATATCTGGTGTATCAGATGTAAATCATAGGGCCATGACAAAGAGCACTGCCCCTTATTTCATGAATACTTGGCTTATGGAGGACCTATTACTTTGAAGCAGGCTATTGTACCCTGGTGTGAGGTATGCACAATGAGACATCACCCTGGTGAATGCTACTATATGCAAAAATATGTCCAAATACCTACCAATGTTTACCACACATTCTATAAGTCTGTGGGACATGATGAGAAGGATTGTAGGGCTTACGATCTCTTGCATGAAATATCAAGGGATACATATAGGATCCAAGGAGAGACACAACAAGAAGGAAATAATACATAGTTCAACTCCCCAGGAAGAGGAAAATTCAATCCTCATGGTGGATTTAGAGGAAGAGGACGAGGAGGAGGTATGGGTCGAGGTAGAGGACAAATCATCTTTTATAACTGCGCACAACCAAGACATTTGGAAAGGGATTGTTAGAACCCTTGTACCACTTGCAACTATTTTAACTCATTTGATCATGTCATTGAAGATTGTCTAATATTGTTGGCCAAACTCCAGGAGAGACTAGGAGGAAACCAACAAGTTCAACTAATATCAGCAGAACCTCGCAGTGAGGACCCCAGGGTCACTGTTATTACTAGAGGAGGCGCTATTACAGGAGAAGACAAAGTAACCCCATGAAATACTACAGAAGGATCAGGGATCGGAAGAGCTGTAGAGAAGGCACAATTGTTTGAACCAAGGAGAGAGGCATAATTTTGAGGAAGCAAGGAAGGAATTTGTAGAAGGACAAGCCTCTTAATCTAAGGCATAAGCAGAATTAAGGGAATGTGAAATGCCTTCAGCATTTGATCAATTTTCTATAGACAAACAAGGAAAAGAGGTAAGAAAACTCATGGACTTATTATATGCCTATATCAATTTAATTAAAGATGAAAGGGTTGTATAAGAATTACAACACCAAATAAGGAAATATGGAATGGGGAAATTAGATCCTATGTTGAGTAGAGCTGTGAATCAAGTATCAAGGAAAAGGAGAACAAACAAGGTATTGCACCTTAGCGCTCATATTGGAGATTACAATGTGGAGTATGTGGTCCTTGACTTGGGATCATAAGTCAATTTTATGATGAAGCAGACTTGGGCACTGATGGGAAAACCAAGACTGATTTACTCTCCTATCAGGCTCAGGATGGATAATCAATAGGTGGTGAGCCCCTTTGGAAGATTAGAACACATCCTTGTAGACGTTGATGGGGTCAAGACATTCCCAGACTTTGAAGTAATTGAGATTGTTTATGATAGCTATCCTTATCTTGCGCTGTTAGGAATTTATTGGGATTTCAACAATTCGACTGTCATTGAACTAAAGAAGATAATAATGACATTTGAAGGTAACAACCTTAAATTCATTGCACCTCTGGACTCAGATGAAGGTCGCATATACACAAAACCTATCAGGGAAGAAGACCAGGCATATGAGTTGGAGAACATTTATAAGCTGACTGCAAGACAACATGATTACATTAATCCTACAACAGATGGAAATCTCAGCTGACAAAGTGAGAGCGCATACTCATTAGATTCAGAAGAGGCATTAGAAAATTGGCAGAACAAGATGTATGAAGTCTCCACATGACGATGTGCCAGATTGGCCAAAGTAGTTCACTGGATTAGCACCGAAGTAAGTAACCTTCCAACGTTTGATGGCTTGAATCATTTAGAAACATTTCTAGCTGGATTCAAGAAAATTGTACCAGTACAACAAAGGATGTTGGCACTAGATGAAGCATTGCAAGCCACACCAGCTAGATGGTGGGGAACACACAAGAACAACATCACGGAATGGACACAATGTCGCACCTTATTGACAATGCACTTTTAAGAACAAGCGGAAGGATGTGAAGCTCATTATATAGGCCAACGTTTTCCTAAGGAACACATGCAAACTTGTAAGGAGGCCTGGAACAATATCCCTAAAGAATAGTGGGTGCATAAGTTCATTAACACCTTGGATACTACACCTATCATCTGGTATCTTCAAGTGGAACTGTGCCTCATCACCACATACTGGTATGTAATGACTCAGAACTTCATCGCTACCTTATTATTTGAAATCCAATACCCTATAGTAGATCAGGCATTACACATTGTAAGACAAAAGGTGTTTCATGAGGCACCTAACCTCCCTTTTGAGAAAGAATAAGATGAATGGACTGCGCCTCTTCAATAGCTACAAGATTGCTACAATATTAATGCTGATGAGGGTGATGACCCTAGAGAGGTAAACATTGCAGGAAATGAAGGTCACAAAGACATAGAAGGGCCTAGGATTGAATTACCCTTTGTTGGAAAACCTATTAAAATCAAGAAAGTTAACATTGGAATAGAACAAGCCCCTAAGATGAAAAATGTGGGAGACTATTGGGATGATGCCACTATTAGCAAGATCACATAACTATTACAAGAATATCAGGACTTGTTTCCAACCAAGTTCACAGATATGAAGGGCATTAAAGGGCCCATGGGAGAAATTAAGATCCCTCTGAGACCAGATGAAAGACTTATCAAGTAGAGACCTTATAGACTGAATCCCAAATATAAGAAGAAAGTTAGAATTGAATTGGATAGAATGCTGGAAGCCGAAATCATAGAACCTATTGAAGAATCTGAATGGATTATCCCTATGGTAGTCCAAGATAAGAAGACAAGAGAAATCAGGATTTGTGTACACCTAAGAAAGTTGAATGATGCATGTCTACATGACCCATTCCCTACACCTTTATTGACAACGTGTTAGATAATGTAGGAGGACAAGAGGCTTATTCCTTCATAGATGGTTTTTCAGGATACCATCAGATTATAATTGCTAAGGAAGATCGACATAAGACCACATTTGCAACATAATGGGGGTCGTTCCAGTATACTGTGATTCCTTTTGGCCTAAAGAATGCACCAACCATCGTTTCTAGGGTGGTGGTCGAAGCATTTAAGGACTTATTACACAAATTCCTAGAATCTTATTTTGATGATTGGAATGTCTTTAGCCTAATTAAAGACCATATTGAATGTTTAAGATTGATGTTAGATAAATGTAGGCAATGTCAGATTGCCCTGAATTTGAAGACATGCATTTTCTTTTCACCCTTTGGAGTGCTTCTAGGGCATATTGTGTGTAAGTAGGGATTGTTGATAGATCCTTCCAAGATTGCCATCATAGTTGATCTACCTCCCCCCACTACAGTTAGACAGCTACGCACTGTGCTAGGACACATTGGATACTACATAAAGTTCATTAAAGGCTATGCACAGATAACAACACTGATGGAGAAGCTATTAAAGAAAGACAACAAGTTTCAATGGACATAAGAATTCCAGCAGAGCTTCGACACACTAAAACAAAAAATGGTTATTGCACCTATTCTGGTTTTCCTAGATTGGGGTAAGGAGTTCAATGTTCATGTTGATGATTCATCAATAGAATTAGGAGTAGTTTTAGCACAACCAGGTGCAGAAGATATTGACCACCCCATAGCCTTTGAAAGAAGGAAGCTTTCCACAACTGAAAGGAACTATACTACGACTGAAAGAGAAGGCTTGGCTATGGTATATGTGTTGTAGAAGTTTCGACATTATTTGTTGGGAGGACATTTTAAGATGTTCACTGACCACTCTGCGTTGAAATACTTCGTCAAAAAGCTAGTGTTGGGGGGAAGGATATGCATATGGTTACTGTTATTCTAGGAATATGACCTTGAGGTCGTGGTGAAACCAGGGAGAATGAACAAGGGACCTAACCACTTATCTAGGTCAGAACATGGAGAGGAACCTACTAGTCTGGAAGATACACTACTAGATGCACAGTTGCTGG
Organism: Picea engelmannii; assembly: GCA_009831015.1. Taxonomy (NCBI): domain Eukaryota; kingdom Viridiplantae; phylum Streptophyta; class Pinopsida; order Pinales; family Pinaceae; genus Picea; species Picea engelmannii. The sequence goes on along the minus strand of ML854583.1, from coordinate 7,174 downwards.
CCATTAGGAAATTCGACGATCACTTCACCGAGATAGTTAAATTCTTGTCCACATGAATGGAACCTCATGAATATATAATTATGCAGAAGAAACAATTGGTAGTCCGCACTGCTGATTTTCAACTGATAGTTGGACAATTGTATAGGATGGGGCCTGATGAGATGTTGAGGAGATGCGTTATGTAGGCAGAAAGACCACTAATTATGGAAGAAGCACATGAAGGCATCACAGGAGGAAATTATGCATGGAAAGCAACAACACAGAAGATTCTCAGAGTTGGCCTTTGGTACATAAGGATGCTAAGGAATACTACAGATCCTGTGATGTATGTCAGAGAGTAGGAAAGCTGTCTAGATGAGATGAGATGCCTTTGGCACCACAATTAACACTACAAGTATTTAAAAAATGGGCCATTGATGTTGTGGGACCTATTAACCCACTAGGAAGGCACACATGAGTGAGATACATCATTACTACAACATAGTATTTGACCCGATGGGAGGAAGCAAGAGAAGTCAAGGATTGTAGTGCAACTACAACTGTGCAGTTCATTTTTGAGGATATCATAACTAGATTTGGATGCCTGAAGACCTTGATGAATGATCAAGGCACACACTTCATCAATAAAACTATTGAATCCTTGATGCAGGTATTCGAAGTTCACCATCAGAAGAGCACCCCATACCACCCACAGGAGAATGGTACAATCGAATCTTTCAATAAGATCTTGGAGACAACACTGACGAAGATTTGCAATGTGAACACAGATGATTGTGATTTAAGAATTTTAGCAGTGTTATGGGCCTATAGAACTACCTTCAAGAAGTTAAAAATGGAGACCCCATTTAAGTTAGTATATGGCTTAGAGGAAATGGTACCTATGGAATACTTGGTTCCCAGTTTAAGAATTGCAACATTTACAGTTATGGATGACATTGGCGCTGTTCAAGACAAGCTTGCATAGTTGGTAGAACTGGAAGAAGACATGTTTATTGAAGGATTTCATCAACATGCACAGAAAGAAAGAGAAAGGGATTATCATGACAAACATATCAAGAGGAAGGCATTTAAGGAAGGAGATCTGGTCTTGTTATATGACAACAAGTTCATGAAGCATCCAGGGAAGTTCAGAACACATTGGCTTGGGCAATTTTAAGTTGCCTATATCACAGAAGGAGGAGTTGCATAGTTGAAGACCTTGAACGAAGAATGGAAATAAGGTTTGGTAAACGTGATCCGGTTGAAATTGTACTATGAAAACCAGTTGCCTCACAACTCTTAGTAAAAGAATAAGAAGACGGGTCTAGGTACCAGGTGTAGTTGAAACTGGGTACCATACATAGAAAATATAGTTTGCACAAGGAAGGGAGGGACCGAGTAGAGAGCACAGGTTGCTCCATGCAGTCTGAAGTCAAAGTAAAACAAATGGTTCAGTCTTGTAGTGACTCAGGATGAGTTACAGGTGAGTGTTGGGGGCCTGTTGGCCCTTGGTTATGGAAGGAAGAAAATATTAAGGAAGAAGTGTGAAGTACGAACTGTGCAGAATGCACATTGACTGAGAATGGGTCGAAGTGGCCAAAGAAGTAGAAAAGAAGGAGCGAAGTAAAGGAAAGTGAGCCGTTGAATGAGAAGATCAAAGAAGACAGATCAACAAGGAAATATGGATCGTGGACAACTCAACAAATGAAAAAATCCACCAAAGGATACTTGGAGCACCCCATGGGAAAGAAGGAAAGACAGGCTGGTGAAGACATGGAAACACGAGTCAAGTGGACCTAAGGTTTTAGACACCTAGGTTTTTGACACTAGAATTTGGTCTAAGGTTGTCTGAGAGTCATTGTAATGTGTAAATAAAGATATAGATGAGAGAAGAGGGTTGGTTGTTGGTCAATAGTTGATTCAGAATAGTGTGGTTAATGAGTTTTGATTGTTGCCGTGAGAGAGAGAGCAAGCTATTGTAGAGAGTCTGCATCGTAAGATCTTCAATTGGGCACAAAGATCAACCCTCCAACTAGGTGCATAGGTGGAGGGAGATAAGAGAAGGAGAGAGATATGCAAGCTAAGTGTGCATATAGAACTGTATGTTTTCATATAATATATCAAGAAACACAGTTCTGTGGACGTAACCCTAGGGAGAGGGTGAACCACATATATCTTGTTGTTCTATGTGATTGATGCTATGTTCTTTGTTGTATGCTATACTATTATTACATTATTGTGTTAGATCTGAGATATAATTATGTGAAGCAGGCTTAAGTGTTGTAAAGAATAACTAGATTTCTGTGTGTTGTTATTTTGGATTCACTTTGCATTTCCTTTGGTTGTAGACACCTGTGTCCTGCAACCCCCTATTGCTACTTTGGGTGAGACTGCATCTACTCCGCAAGTGTTTTCGAAAGGGCCAGTAGTTAGGGCTTGTTGGTGTTCTGTTAGAGTTGAACCCTGGGTATGCCCCTGTGCCAACAACACAATTGATTCTAGGTAGGTACTAGCTTATGGATAAATTAAATATTTTCACACCTGGATTACTGTTGCTCCCCATATTACTACAATTTTCAATATTGTGGTGGTGGATCTTCCTCCTGCATACAAAGTTTTCCTTAGAAGAGACTAGTATTCCATGATCAGTGGCTATATAATGAATGATGGAAGCTTTATGATGTTACCTGATAAAGATGGAGCAATGACCATCAAAGTTCCTCATGAACCTAGAAGACCATTTTCTTTCAAAAAGAAGGATAACGAACTGATGGAAGATTATATAGATGCTGGTATTGGAAACTATGCCATCTTGGATATGGAGTAGATTGATGACATAAAAATGAATATAATTACTTTGTGGGATACTGGAGGATTTCATTTGATGGAGCTTGTTCAAGCTCAGGGAGAGGAGTTGGAATTGTTCTCAAAATCCCTGAAAAAATTGTACACCCACATGCTATCAGACTTGATTTTTATTGCACAAATAATGAAACATAATACGAGGCTTTGATTCAAGGAATGATCCTGGCATGAGAAATGAATATTGAACATTTGATTGTTACTAGAAACTCTGAATTGATAATAAATCAAGTTACTCAGAAATATAATATTAAGAAGGAAAGGCTTAAATTATATTTCAAAAGACTAAATGAATTGATGGAGGTCTTATGTTCTTTCAATATTTATTTTATTCAAAGGGATACAAATCAGAAGGCAGATTCATTGGCATTGGATGCTTCGCTGTCAAACCCATATGACATCTAGAGTGAGACATATTTTCAAGTAAAAAGAGTATTTCGACCCTCAATACTTGATAACCAAGAGTATCTCCAAGTGTTTGAAAATGATGAAGACCTAGAGGATTTTCTATAAATGAAAATGAATATGAAATAATGACATTGCCTCTATTTCAAAGAATTTTGCCCAGTCTAAATCTATTTTCACAAGAGATGATAATACCAAAAATCTCATGGAAGAAGCATTAGTCTGAAAAGTTCAAGAAACGAGAAAAGTCAATATTGGGACTGATAGTTTCCCAAAGTACATTAACTTGGGAGTTGATTGTACATCTGAAGAAGTTGATCAATATATCACCCTATTCAAAGAATATTTTGATGTTTTTTCTTGGAGTTATGATGATCTAAAGGCCTATGATAGAAAAATATTTCAACATATCATCCCATTAAGAGGAGAAAAACTCGTCAAGCAGAAAATAAGAATGATGAATCCCAAGTTAAAAATGTTGGTGAAGATTGAGTTGGAAAAATTGAAGAAAGATGGAATAATATATCCCATCAAGCATTCTGATTGGCTTTCAAATCCAGTGGTTGTGAGGAAAAATACTGGGAGATTTAGATGTGTGTGGATTTCAGAGATCTCCATAAATCAAGTGTAAAATATAGTTATCCTCTGCCTAACATGGAATTCCTTCTTCAACAAGTCACTGAATCTTCTTGTATGTCCATGTTAGATGGTTTTTCTAGATACAATCAAGTTTTGGTTGTAGATGAATATAGACCTAAGACAACTTTCATAACACCTTGGGAGACATAGGCATATGCTCAGATGTTGTTTGGTTTAAAAAACACCGGAGCTACGTTTTAAAGGGCTATGGAAAACAAATTAAAGGTTTGATAGGGAAATTCATGACATACTACTTAGATGATCTAATAGTTCATTCAAAGACAAGAAATGAGAACATCCATCATCTGAGGCAAGTATTTGAAATATGTAGATTATATGGAGTTTCTTTGAATCCAAAGAATTTTTTGTTTGCTGTGACTGAAGGTAAGCTATTGGGGAATATTGTGTGTAAATAAGAAATTTATATTGACACAGAAAGGGTTAGGGATATCAATGAACTCAACCCTCCATCATCTAAGAAAGGAATCCATTCATTTTTTGGAAAAATTAATTTTGTGTAGAGATTTGTTCATGATTACGCGAGCATTGTAAAACCGATTAATTTATTGTTGAAAAATGATCAAATGTTCGAATGGACTTTGGATACACATGAAGCCTTTAATAACATCAAAAGGTAAATCACTACAACACCGGGTCCTCATTAGTTCGTATTTTCAGAGAGATTTCATCATGTATTCGTTTGCAATAGAAACTGTTGTGGCATCTGTCCTTACTCAAAGAAATGATAGGGGTGAAGAGCTACCAATCGGTTATATGAGCAAGACTCTCCATGATTATGAATTAAGATACTCGAAATTGGAGAAACAACCCCGGTCTCTCATAAATGTAGTAGCACACTTTCAGACCTATATTTTAAATTCTTATGTCATAGCATATATTCCATCCTCTCCAGTTAAGATGCTTTTGAACCAAAAATTAAGAGAAGAGAAACGAAAAATTGGCTAGAGAAAATTCAAGAATATGACATTGAAATTAAGCCTCTAAAAGAAATTAAAGGAAAGGATTGTGCAAGCTTATTGCGAACGACAATGCTTTGAATGGAGTAGTTTCGGTTTCAATCTAAAAACCTATATTTGGCTCTGAATGGTAAAATTACATTGTGCTTTATTTAAATTCTGGACAATTTCCTATCACCATGTCTCCAAAGGAAATAACGACATTAAAGATGAAATCAAATCAGTATGTGTTGATTGCCGAAATCTTATGCAAAAGGAATTATGATGGCATGTAACTGAGGTACGTTGATGAAATGAGAGCTCAATAATTGATACAAGAATTTCATGAAGGCATATGTGGGGGGGATTTTGCACCTACTGCTACAGAACATAAAATAATAAGATCCGGATATTATTGGCCAATAATTTTCAAGGATTCATATGCAACAGTGAGAAAATGTATCCCTTGTCAATAATTTTCAGGGAAGATGAAGAGGTCTGCAATGCATTTGCAACGAATATTTGTAGAACAACCATTCACACAATGGGGATTGGACGTCATTGGACCAATAAATCAAAAATCAAGTAAGGGGAATATATATATTATTACTGCTACAAACTACATCACCAAATGGAAAGAAAAAATAACATTGAAAAAGGCCGATTTTGATGAATTAATTAAATTCATTAAGGATAGCATCTTGTCAAGATTTGGTGTTCTAGAAAAGTTCATTACAAACAATGGCTCAATATTGATCAGCTCAAAATTCAAAAAAAATTGCGGAGAGTATGGCATTGTGATGCTACAATCGTTGAACTATTATCCACAAGGGAATGGTCTTGCTGAGTCTACCAATAAGACACTCATTTATATTCTAAAGAAAACCATTGATCAAAGTTAGAAAAATTGGTACTTGAAATTTATAGATGCTTTATGGGCAAGCAGAATGACTTCGAAAGATAGTACTGGGATGTCTCCTTATATGTTAGTTTATGGAAAGGGAGAAAAAATGTCAATCAACCTTGAATCGAATGCCTTGACTTATGTAATTAACATGGAGGATGCTAAAGATATTTCTCCTTTGAAAAATAGATTAAATTAATTGTTGATATTGGAAGAAGAAGAAGTGAAGTTTTTCATAAAATATCACAGAGGCAACAAAATGAAAAAATATATTTTTATCAAAGTGCAACAATAATTTTTTTCAAAAAGGCGAACTGGTGTTACTCTAGAATAAAGAAAAGGAGAAGCCATCAATGCATACAAAATTTAAGCACTCTGGATCGGGCCTTAAATCATTGAACAAATCCTGGGTTTCAATTCATATATGCTCAAACACATGAAGGGGAAAATGTTAATGTTTCCTGTCAATGGGAAACACCTGAATTTTTTTTTCACTTGAGATTCTCTCTTCTCTTTGTACATGGTTTTATTTATTTATTTTATTCTGTACATCTTCACCGTTTCAAATCCATTTCCCATAGGATAAAACATATGTTCATGAGATTCTGGATTCTTGACAACTTGTATGGGGTTGTCATCCCACAGTTGGAGCCAATTGTTGAACCTCTTTTGGGCTTCCCCCCCTTTTTTCTATTTTTACCATTTTTTTTCTTACCTCTTCTTTTTCCCTTTCTATACTTTCCCTCTCCCCATTTATTTTTTCCCTTCTTTCTTTTCTTGGTTTTGATAAGACTACTATACTTAGTTGTTTTTATTATGTTCATGGACTTTCAGACTCGTGGACCTTCACACTTGTATTATATTCCATTTACCCATGTATAAGTCCGTCCAACACTTAGATAATTTTTGCATCGCGAACTTTCAGAGTTTTGGAATTTCAGACTTGTGGACCTATGTGATGCACCTGCACTCTCTCCACTTTCCGCCTGACATTTTCCAATACTTTTTTGGGTATGCGTTATATTATTTTCACTCTCAAGAAACATGTCTCATTTTTTCCTCATTTTTTGTGTTGCTTTCTATTTTCGTGTCCATTTTTGTGCAGTTTTTCGGCACATGGTTTTTTGCCGATGATTTTCTATTTCCGATTAAGGAATTAGGGTTGTTGACTAATCCAGGTCATTGGGTTAGGGTTTTGGATGCCACTGGCTCCTATATGTATATTGTATTGTAAACAATGTATCACCATGAATGAATATACAATATGATGGTTTTCCCGGTTTGGGTTTCGAGGGGAAAAATCTCTGTGTAATGTTGTATTTTCCATTGTATCTTTTCTGTTCTTTTACTGAAAATCTGTTTGTAGTAAACATTGTACAAGGTTGAAATCTACATTTGGTATCAAATCTTTGTTGGATTTAGGGGGATG
>WSFP011385831.1:0-28835 GCA_009831015.1 Picea engelmannii | reverse complement strand
TGTCCACCATCCTTGCAGTTTATTGTCTGTCATCCTTTCAAAGCTGCAGTCTGTCATTGTCTCCGGCCGGCTGTGAATCCTGTGAACCACAGACCGTTCTCCGGCCGTCTGTGAATCCTGTGAATCGTTTATCACAAATCGGCATAAACCATTGTTCTGCTTTGCTTTCTCTGAAGCATTAAAGCCGGCCTTTTCCTTGGCCAACGCTACAGCTTTCTCTGCATCCGGCAGCAGACAGATCCCAAAATGCAGTATTGCTGCTGGATAAAACACCCTGTATCTTCACAGAAATCTAGGTTTAGCCATTTTTATTTCATTTATATATGAACATCCATCGGTGACCAAAAATGGCCATCAAATTCAAGGTTTTGACTGAAACTAAAACATCTGAGCATAGATATCAACATTATGGAATCTGAGGACAAAAGCGAATACACACTTATCAAATGTGAAACACACACGAGGAAATGCACCATGAAATCTCCAGTATCTCGAAGGTTGTTCTCTGAAATGTACCATGAAATCTCGAGGATATGAGCCCTCAGCATCGACTTCGCAGTCTTCTGTTAAGACTAGATGGCGAACAGTCTCCTTGTGATCCATTTGATTGACAATCCCATAATCGTAAATCATGTCAGCAAGTCTTTCAGAGTTGATGTCGTGGTCGCTACAGCTGGTGCTGCAATGGCGGCCATATCTGTGGTGGGTACGTTTCCACATAATCTTGCCTGAACAGCTTCATTGAGAGGGCGTGTGACAGACTTCAGCTTGATGAGCTGTGACTGGAGGTGAATAAACGGAGGGGCAACACAGACGTTGGGCTTCCCATATCTGTCAGGCTTAATGTTTACACTGATAATCTGAGATTTCAGGTGCGGTTGCACAAATGTGATGGGGTTGGATGCCCGCTTTGTGAAGATGTGAGAGCAGGACATTCTTCTTCTGCAATGTAATGGGCACTTCTGAAGGAGGACTGTAATGTGATCTCATAAATATTTATTTTCACTATTTTCCTATTTTAATGTGATCTCATGTGAATAAGTCAGTTATCTAAGAAGTGAATAATGCTAAAAAGAACTCCTTAGGGTACCCCACCCCATGTTTGCATCTTTTTAACCTATGGAAAGTCCCCATGCTTCTAACTTTTTGAGATATGGAAAGTCAAGTACCTCTCACCCTTGACTTCATAACTGGCCAGCCCTGGAGACAAGGTGCAATAACCCCTTTGTTTGTCACCTCTTAATCCACTTGCAATTAGGGAAAGGTGCAACACCCCCACTTCTTGATATGTTAGTGCACTAGCGGTTTGATGTAGGTGCAATACCCCTTACCTACCACTTCTTAGCTTGTGAATTGATTAGCATTAGGTGCATTACGTCCCACTTATGACTTTTTAGTGTGTTATATGGATTTCACACTTCATAATAGTTGTGTACATATTCCCTCATCTCATTGTATGGAGTTTACATAATATATGAGCCACCCCAAATTTGTTTTAAGATGAGATGAAGGTCCTTCATATTATCTTTTTAATGATTCACTTGTGTTAAAGTTCTCCATTGAGTGTCCCTTCCATGAACTAAATATGTGACTTTGGCCTCCTATTTGATGTTTAGTAGTATGGTATTAAGATTTATTAGCAAAGACTTTGGTTTTTCCTATGTTTCCACCCAACATGAACGCAATCCCTTATCCTACATGTCCATCCCCTCCATCACAATTGTGGAAATCCATTGGTACAAATAAATAGTTGTGATTGGAGATAGTTTGATTGCAAATTATCATACTTCAATAACAACATAACCCCTCACCTCATAAGCGGCAAGCAATGGAGACAAGGTGCAATAGCCCCCTTGTTTTCGACCTCTTTACCCACATGCAGTTAGGAATAGGTGCAACACCCCCACTTCGTGACATCTTAGCACACTAGCGGTTTGATGTAGGTGCAATACGCCTTACCTACCACTTCTTAGCCTATGAATAATTAGCACTAGGTGCATCACATCCCACTTATGACTTCTTAGTGGCCATAGTCTAAATGTGCTACGTTTTTTTTTTCCCTTTTCCGAGCATATTTTCCGGGGATATTTGCCCGAAATCCGGCAAGATATTGTTGGATCTACAGATTTGAGTGGTTAAATCTATATAATCCGAGTGCTCCAGAGATTTTTCACAACGCTGAATCCATTTACGCATTCATAAATGCAATTTAAACAACAGAAAGTTGTGATTTTGCATGGATTTATATTACCGGATTTCGACGAGGAGGGAAAAAACATAGAACAATTAGACAACGCCCTTCTTGGTGTGTTATATGGATTTCACACTTCATACTAGCTATGCAGATATCCCCTTGAATCTCATTGTATGGAGTTTGCATAATACGTGAGCCACCCCAAATTTTCTTTAGGATGAGATGAAGGTCCTCCATATTATCCTTTTAATGATTCACATGTGTTAAAGTTCTCCACTGAGTGTCCCTTCCATGAACTAAATGAGTGATTTTGGCCTCCTATTTGATATTTAGTAGTATGGTATTAAGATTTCTTAGCAAAGACTTTGGTCCTTCCTATGTTTCCACCCAACATGAACTCAATCCCTCATCCTACATGTCCATCCCCTCCATCACAATTATGGAAGTCCATTGGTACAAATAAATAGTTGTGATTGGAGATAGTTTGATTGCAAATTCTTTGACTTCAATAACAACATAACAATGGTCCTTATTCCTTTCCTCATCTTATATGTCCAACCCTCAATTCACTTTGGCATTCCCATCCGTCCGTTGAGGGTGTATGCTAGTTGTAATGAGAAAGAAAAAATGGGAGGGAGGTGTCCTTTCATTGTATTAATTGTGTTTAGGAATGCATTAAATACAATCAACACTTCTAAATTATAATACGTTTCTCTTTTGATTGATATGTGCATTGTGCTGAGTGATGAATCCTAACATCTCATTACCCTCAAAGTTAAAAGCAATGTTGATAAACTATTTTCTCGGTGTTTAAACTTGAGAAAAAATTGTTGATAAGATTTGTGTTGATCTTTTATAAAAGGTGTTAAAACTTGTGATGCCTAGAGCTTTTTAAATGTGACCCGATCATGGTGTTTTTTGCAACATGGCTTGTTGAAAGTTGGAAATATAATGATTAACATTGAGTTGGCAACATAGGGTTACATGCCAATATTACAATTACACACTATTTTGGTATATACATAAACGTATAAATTACAACCTACAAGACCGAATGGCCATAAGGGACAATGAATTTTACATTATGCATGTCACTTTCCAAGAGAGTGAAGTGAGAAATTATGATAAGTAGAGTTGGTGGTGTAATAGCAGGGCATGGATCATAGACCTAGTCTACTTAACTAAAGTCATTCCCCTTTGCTCATCAAGGTTTAGCTACTCTATCGACTCTACTCTCGGCTAACCTTGGTGTACCTCTCATTAGATCCCCTTGAAATGTTGGTTCCCAATGTCTAACATACAAATTTGACCTCTACATGATTTGTGAGTATGCCAAGTGACGTAGGAGAAAGAGTTTCCCAGTTTCTACCTCCCCATTAACACATACTCGACATAACCTTTCCTCCAACAACTCTTTGGATTTGATCCAAGTGCCCATTCAGGGTCATCTAAAAAGCAATCTAGATATTGGTAGCATTTGTGTCATGATTTTTTTGGCACATTTCCCTTGTGTTTTTGGGGTAGTTATGTGCGACTAGGGACCTGACTCATAGTGCCAATGTTCTTTCCAATGAGATAAATAAAACCCAAAATTGAACACCAAGCAAAAATATATGATCTCAGCATGGTTCCCCTTTTTCTTAGACAACTCAAATTCATCCAATTAAATGTTACCACTCAACCATAATCATGCTAGGATTAGGGTTCTTGCATTTATGATTTTTTGACATTATTAAAAAATGTAGTTTCATCCTTTTGTTATGGGCTTTTTGAGAATACGTGCAACCATCACATCCCTTCTTAATGATAAACTACTACCATTCTAGCCATTTCGTATTTCTATGTATATTGCAATGTTTTTCACCATTTTATTCATTAATAGAATTTGTTTTTTCATTGTAATATTCTTTTTTCAAAAATGTATTTTCTCAACGATATTGTATGTTCTTTCGTTTTGTTCTCAATCTAGCCTGGATTGATGGTTTCAAAGCAATATACTCTTTCTTTTTTCTATGTGCATGTCCATGATGAGGTCAAGGTACAAGGAGTTGGGCCTTGAACTCACATATCTTGGTGAAGACATCCCTCATAGGCACAAGTGGCCTATGATGGTGGATGAAGTAAAGAAGACAATGGAGCAAAATAACCTTTTAAGATGTTACTCTAGATAGTCTTTGAGCTATAAAGGAACGAGATGATAAATCATTTTTCCTAGATCCTTTGACAACTCCCGACAGTGATGGAGGCACCTTTATTTTGGAGGAGCATCATCCTTCAAGGTATAAGTTAATTTTGATATCTCTATAATTGAAGGTAAGATAAATGTAGAAGCATCAAAGAGATGGTTAAATTTGCTAGAGAGTTATTTCTCTATTCACAACTTTTCCAATAGTGAGAATATTACTTTAGCACTCCTAAAGGCCCTTTCCCATGTCAAATATTGGTATGATACTTATTGTGTGCAAGATGCTAGAGATTTTGAACTATATGCAACATAACCCACTTAGGTGGAATTTGATAACACACACACGGAACAGTACTTACCTATTGGAAACTATGAAGACAAGTAGATGAGATTGACACTCTTCCGCCAAGGTAAAGACCGTGCACTATGTTGGAGTATACCGATGCCTTTGATACCCTATGTACAAAACTAGGTATTAGGGACTCCAGAAGACACTTTGTTGTAAAATATTGTAGCGGTCTACATAGATACATCCAAACATAAATGAAGTCTCTAAAGAGCTCTTCGTTGAGAATCGTTTATTGTTATGTCATCAAGATTTAGAAATTGGTTAGAGGGTAAGAAAAAGTTTAAGGTCAAAAATATTTAATGACACAAGAAGAGTAAAGGTGGCCTGAACTCTTACAACAAAGGACATAGCATAGATAACCAACCTCAAGAAAACTAGTGAATGCCACTTGCAAATAAGAAGAGCAGGAAGTCAAAGGACACATGGAAGTGGTGCAATGACTGCAAAACCCTTGGCACAACAATGATGAATGTCGCACCAAACAATGGTTATTGGTCGAGTTGGAAGCATTAGAGTTTGATCAACACTAATGCCACATGATTCCATAGATAAGGGAAAATGGTCATCGACGTGGAACATAGTGTTATTATTGCTATTACAAATGTCCAACCAGAGGAACTCAATGAGCATAAGGAGTTTGAGTGATTTTTCCACTAAAAAATGTGTGTTAAAGGGACATTGTTGCATTCATTTTTGACAAGTTACGACAACCAAAATAACTTGATCTCAACAAAGGTTGTCAAGAAGATGAAACTACCAACAATGCCACATCCCTAGCTATACATCATTGGTTTGTTGAGCCAAGGACAAGACATCCACTCAAATCGGTATTGTCACCTACAATGCAACATCAAATCCTTCAAAGATGAGGCATCGTGGTTGGTGCCACAATTAGAGGTCCATTAAGGCAGTGTGCAACTCCATTGGTGCTTCGCTTCTTGTACTTGATGTTCAGGTGGAATTATTAAAAGTACATGGATCACTTTTGATGGAGGTTGTTTAGCAACCTGACGTTTACATAATTGCAAGGCCTATGGTTGGTGTGGATGACCATTTTCCATTACCATTAGGCTTGGACAATGGAGTAGAGTTCCTTGTAGGTGGGACATCAACAAAACTTGTCAGAGAGTATCTCACTATGATAGGTCACCAGATGTCCATGTTGTATGCAGAGTGCATTGATGACATAACTTGAGGCATCTATTTCAATTTCGAACAATTGTTGCATATTTGGTAGAATCAAGACTAGAGTTGTGTTGATTTGTTAAAGATTTGGATTAGGGTTGTTCCCATCTTCTTGTTTCACATCTCAATGTGTGTGACCCAATTCTTAGTTGTGTTGTTACCTATTTTTCCTGTCATGGGATGTTAAGCTTCCAATAATTTTGCATTTTGATCTCCCTATGTCTATTGAAATTGTCTGTAGAATACTCTTGTTTTCTTTTGGCATGTCTTCTCCATTTTTCATTTCCTTTAGCATTCTTGTACATGACTTTTTGGTGCATTTTATCAATTGGACATATCTTTTCTTCTCCTATATCCCACTCTTAAAACCATTTTCTACACTGTCAATGCCATGTTTACTTCCTCCTTTTAGCTCATCTTGGTTGATTTTAACTATAATCTTGTTGTTGTCCATGAATGCCATTTTTTGTATGTACATAATCCATTTTCTTAGTCATTCTAATTCTATTGGATTTATATTTTTTTCCACTTTGCATATCTCGTAAAGGGCATTGTTTTTAGACAACTTGTTATCACATGTTTTTGCACTCTCTTGACTTGGTTTCATATATTTTTTGGATATACTTGGCCTCATACTTCCCATCCATAAATGAGTATGGAATTATGAGCGCTTGAAAGAGGGAGCACAACATTTCTCAATCTCAAACCTATGTGGTTCAACATCTATTTTATAGCAGGAAGATTGCTTTCCACCCTCCTTCCAATCTTTTCTATATGCCTCCCACCTTAGCTTCTCATTGAAATATAGTCCTAAATATTTATATTTTGGGTTTTTTCTAGTGACTTACCTCCAACACTGATGTGTTGTTGTTTGTTCCTTTTTAACTGAGAGAACTACTATCTTAGGTTTTCTCTTGCTCACATTCATCCCAACCTCCTTGCAAAAGGTCCTAGGTGATCTTGTATGTTGTGTAGTGTCCTAGATGTCAGTGACACATCATCTTAATACAACTAGATCTTTATGATAATCTCTGCTATATTCACCCCTCCCCACTCCATGTAAAGATCAAATAGTGCAGGGGAGAAGGGACACCTATTTCATCCTGATGTCACCATTGAAACTCTTTGAAAGACCATCTAAATCACCGATTTTAGCATTTACATGCTCATATAACTTGTGATTGTTGCCTTTCAAGTATTCAAGACCACCATTTTTGTCAACCTCTCCCATAGTTTCTTGCTCGAAATGGTATTGAAAGTGTTTTTGAAATCGAAAAAATAACACCATAGTTCTTCATCTTTGTTGTTTTATGCCCAAGTGTGAAATAATGGTCGACTATAGAATACTTTGTTTGAAAACCAACATGTCCTTTAACTCTATTTATTTGCTCAATTGTTTCTCTATATTATCTTCTATGAACTTAGAAAACACTAATCATAATGATTTCGTTATTCTCTACACTGTTTTTCTTTGTCTCTCTTTGAATATAAGGCAAAATGAAGCTCATTACTTGCTATTTGATCCGTGCAGAATCACAAAACAATATACAAATACCACAACTACACATATTGAAAACATTCCCTGATTTTGAGTTAACACTGCGCTCACGCATGTGGTAGTTGACATTTTATCTCATCTTGTTTATATATATTCCTTTTCATAACGTTCACTTAACATGAAACTAAGGGAGTCATAACTGTCACTGCAAGATTTACTCTGATCTGAGTTACAGCTACCGTTTTTTAAGTGTTGACCGCCCCGTTCTGCTGTCATTCAACCAGTGTAAACCAATCGTTCTGTGCGCAAATTCTGCATTCGGTAACAATCCCAATATCTTTTTCCCGCTGCCGAATTTGCTGGAGACCCTTCAATTTGTACATGTGTTGAGCTCTTCATTTCTTCCACAGAGCTGCTTTTGAGCTTTTCTGGTAGGTTTTGGGATGCTTAATCTCTGGGTATTCCGAAAATCTATAAGGTTACATGCCAATATTACAATTACACACTATTTTGGTACATACATACACGTATAAATTACAACCTACAAGACCTAATTGCCATAAGGGACATTGAAGTTTACATTATGTATGTCACTTTCCAAGAGAGTGAAGTGAGAAATTATGATAAGTAGAGTTGGTGGTGTAAAGGCAGGGGCTGGATCATAGAACTAGACTACTTAACTAAAGTCAGTCCCCTATGCTCATCAAGGTTTAGCTACTCCAGTGACTCTATTCTTGGCTAACTTTGTTGTACCTTTCATTAGATCCCCTCGAAATGTTGATTCCCAATGTCTAACATATAAATTTAACCTCTACATGATTTGTGAGTATGTTAAGTGATGTAGGAGAAAGAGTTGCACAATTTCTACCTCCCAATTTACACATACTCAATAAAACCTTTCCTCCCACAACTCCTTGGATTTGATCCAAGTGCCCATCCACGGTCATCTAAAAAGTAATCTAGATATTGGTAGTATTTGTGTCATGATTTTTTTGGCACATTTCCCTTGGCCGTAGTCTAAACGTTCTATGTTTTGGCTCTTCTCCAACGATATTTTCCGGGAATATTTACCTGAAATCCGGTGAGAAATTGAGATCCTCGGATTTGAGTGATTATTTTTGTATAATCTTAGTGCCCCGGGGGTTTCTCAGCATGTTGAATCCATTTCTACATTCAAAAATGGATTTTAAACAACAAAAAATAGTGATTTCATGCAGATTTATGTTGTCGGATTCCGACAAAAAAAAACAAAACGTAGAATAGCTAAACTAAGCCATTTCCCTTGTGTTTTTGGGGGTAGTTATGTGTGATGGACCTGACTCATAGTGCTAATGCTCTTTCCAATGAGATAAAGAAAACCCAAAATTGAACACCAAGCAAAAAATATGATCTCAATATGGTTCCCCTTTTTCTTAGACAACTCAGATTCATCCAATTAAATGTTACCACTCAACCATAATCATGCTAGGATTAGGGTTCTTGCATTTAGGATTTTTTGACATTATTATAAAATGCAGTTTCATCCTTTTGTTATGAGCTTTTTAAGAATAAGTGTAGCCATCACATCTCTTCTTAATGATAAGCTACTACTATTCTAGCCATTTTGTATTTCTATGTACATCGCAATGTTTTTCACCATTTTATTCATTAATAGAATTTGTTTTTTCACTGTAATCTTCTTTTTTCAAAATTTTATTTTCTCAACAATATTGTATGTTCTTTCATTTTTTTCTCAATCTAGCCTCGATTGATGGTTTTACAACAATCTACTCTCTCTTGTTTTTATGTGCATGTCCTTGATGGGGTCAAGGTACAAGGAGTTGGGCCTTAAACTCACATATCTTGGTGAAGACATCCCTCATAGACACAAGTGGCCTCTGATGGTGGATGAAGTAAAGAAGACAATTGGGCAAAATAACCTATTAAGATGTTGCTCAAGATAACCTTTGAGCTATGAAGGAACGAGATGATAAATCATTTTTCCTAGATCCTTTGAAAACTCTTGAGAGTGATGAAGGCATCTTTATTTTGGAGGAGCATCATCCTTCAAGGTACAAGTTAATTTTGATATCTCTATAATTGAAGGTAAGATAAATGTAGAAGCATCAAAGAGATGGCTAAATTTGCTAGAGAGTTATTTCTCTATTCACAACTTTTCCAATAGTGAGAAGATTATTTTAGCACTCCTAAAGGCTCTTGCCCATGTCAAAGATTGGTATGATACTATGTGCAACATGCTAGAGATTTTGAACTACATGCAACATAACCCATTTAGGTGGATTTTGTTAACACCCACAAGGAGGAGTACTTACCTATTGGAAACTATGAAGACAAGTACACGAGATCAACAATCTTGCACCAAGGTAAAGACCACACTATGTTGGAGTACACTAATGCCTTTGATACCCTATGTACAAAACTAGGTATTAAGGACTCCAGAAGACACTTCGTTCTAAAATACTGTAGTGGTCTACATAGATACACCTAAACACAAATGAAGACTCTAGAGAGCTCTTTGTTAAGACATGCTTATTGTTATGTCATCAAGATTGAGAAATTGGTTACAGGGTAAGAAAGAGTTTAGGGTAAAAAATATTTAGTGACACAAGAAGAGTAAAGGTGGCTCGAACTCTTACAAAAAAGGACAGAGCAAAGATAACCAACCTCAAGAAAACTAGTGAATGCCACTTACAAATAAGAATAGAGGGAAGTCAAAGGACACAGGGAAGCGGTGCAATGACCACAAATCCCTTGGCACAACAATGATGAATGTTACACCAAACAATAGTTATTGGTCGAGTTGGAAGGAACAAAGTTTGATCAACACTGATGCCATAAGATTCCACAGATAAGGGAAAATGGTCATCGATGTGGAACATAGTGTTATTATTGCTACTACAAAGGTCCAGCCAGAGGAACTCAATGAGCATAAGGAAGGTGAGTGTTTTTTCCACTAAAAGATGTGGGTGAAAGGGACATTGTTGCATTCATTTTTGACAAGTTACGACAACCAAAAGAACTTGATCTCAACAAAGGTTGTCAAGAAGATGAAACTACCAACAATGCCACATCCCTAGCCATACATCATCGGTTCACTGAGCCAAGGAAAAGACATCCACACCAATCGGTATTGTCACCTATAATGCAACATTAAACCCTTCAAAGATGAGGTATCGTGGTCGGTGCCACAATTAGAGGTCGGTTGAGGCAATGTGCAACTCGATTGGTTCTTCCCTCCTTGTACTTGATGTTTAGGTGGAATTATTAAAGGTACATGGATCACTTTTTATGGAGGTTGTTTAGCAACCTGGCATCTACATAATTGCAAGGCCTATGGTGGGTGTGGATGACCATTTTCCATTACCATTAGGCTTGGACAATAGAGTATAGTTCCTTGTTGTAGGTGGGGCATCAACAAAACATGTCAAAGAGTATCTCACTATGATAGGCCACCAGATGTCCATGTTGTATGCAAAGTGCATTGATGACATAACTTGAGGCATCTATTTCAATTTCGAACAATTGTTTCATATTTAGTAGAATCAAGACTAGAGTTGTGTTGAGTTGTTAAAAATTTGGATTAGGGTTGTTCCCATCTTCTTGTTTCACATATCAATGTGTGTGACCTAGTTCTTAGTTTTGTTGTTGCCTATTTTTCATGCCATGGGATGTTAAGCTTCCAATAATTTTGCATTTTGATCTCCCTATGTCTATTGAACTTGTTTGTATAGTATTCTTGTTTTCTTTTGGCATGTCTTCTCCATTTTTCATTTCCTTTAGCATTCTTGTACATGATTTTTTGGTGCATTTTATCCATTGGGCACCTCTTTTCTTCTCCTATATTCCACTCTTAAAACCGTTTTCTACATTGTCAATGCCATGTTTACTTCCTAATCCATTTTCTTAGTCAATTCTATTGGATATATACTTGTTTCCACTTTGTGTATCTGGTAAGGGGTATTGTTTTTAGACAACTTGTTATCGCGTGTTTTTGCACTCTCTTGACTTGGTTCCATATATTTTTTGGATATACCAGGCCTCATACTTCCCATCCATAAATGAGTATGGAATTACGAGCACTTGAAAGAGGGAGCACACCATTTCTCAATCTCAAACCTCTGTGGTTCAACATCTATTTATAGCAAGAATATTGCTTTCCACACTCCTTCCAATTTTTTCTATATGCATGCCTCCCACCTTAGCTTCTCATTGAAATACAATCCTAAATATTTATATTTTGGGTTTTTTCTAGTGACTTACCTTCAACATTGATGTGTTGTTGTTTTGTTCCTTTTTAACTGAGAGGACTACTATCTTAGGTTTTCCCTTGCTCACATTCATCCCAACCTCCTTGGAAAAGGCCCTAGGTGATCTTGTAGGTTGTGTAGTGTCCTAGATGTCAGTGGCACATCATTTGAATACAACTAGATCTTTATGATAATCTCAGCTATGTTCACCCCTCCCCAGTCCATGTAAAAACCAAATAGTGCATGGGAGAAGGGACACCTATTTCATCCCGATGTTACCATTGAAACTCTTTGAAAGACCCTCTAAATCATTGATTTTAACATTTACATGCTCATATAACTTGTGATTGTTGCCTTTCAAGCATTCAATACCACCATTTTTGTCAACCTCTCCCATAGTTTCCTTCTTGAGATTGTGTCAAAAGTGTTTTTGAAATCGAAAAAATAACACCATAGTTCTTCGGTGCTTCATCTTTCTTGTTATATGCCCAAGTGTGAGGTAATGGTCGACTATGAAATGCTTTGTTTGAAAACCAACATATCCTTTAACTCTTTTGTACTTTATCCATTTGCTCAATTGTTTCTCTATAATATCTTCTATGAGCTTAGAAAACATTGCGCTAATCATAATGATTTTGTTTGTCTCTCTTTGAATATAGGCAAAATGAAGCTATTACTTCGCTATTTGATCCGTGCAGAATCACAAAACAGTATACAAATACCACAACTACACATAATGAAAACATCTCCTGATTTTGAGTTAACACTGCGCTCACGCATGTGGTAGTTGACATTTTATCTCATCTTGTTTATATATATATTCTTTTTCATAACGTTCACTTAACATGAAACTAAGCGAGTCATAACTGTCACTGCAAGACTTACTCTTACTCTGATCTGAGTTACAACTACCGTTTTTTAAGTGTTGACCGCCCCGATCTGCTGTCATTCAATTAGTGTAAACCAATCGTTCTGTGTACAAATTCTGCATTCGGTAACAATCCCACTATCTTTCTCCCGCTGCCGAATTTGCTGGAAACCCTTCAATTTGTGCATGTATTGAGCTCTTCATTTCTTCCACAGCTGCTTTTGAGTTTTCCTTGTAGGTTTTTGGGGTGCTTGATGTCTGGGTATTCTGAAAATCTATGCATGAATGAGTTATCAGCCTTAAAGTTCTGTATTTAGATAGTCAGCATTGTTTTTCATACAAGCAGCTCCATATTTGGCTTGTTTAGATAGAAGTCAGCTTTGTTTTTCATACAAGCAGCTCCATATTTGGCTTGTTATGGAACAACTTGGAACAGAGACTACTACCATTGTGGGGAAACTGGCCCTCGTTCCTATGGGGAGATCCCGCAAGCCAAAGAGAATAGTGAGAATTATAAAGTCTGTCTTCAATGTTTTTACAGTTCCAGTTCCATCATGTAAGTGGCCAAGCATGCCGGGGGGACCCTCAGATTGGCCTAAGCTCGGCAGCAGAGTGACTGGAACCCTGTTTGGGCACAAAAGGGGACATGTGCATTTTGCAGTGCAGGAGGATCTGGGGTCCGATCCTGTGTTGTTGATAGAGTTTGCAATACCCACAAATTCTCTGGTGAAGGAAATGGCCTCGGGGCTGGTGAGAATTGCCCTTGAAAGCGAGAGGGGTGTGAACAGAGGTGGGCTTTATCAGGAGCCTATCTGGACCATGTATTGCAATGGCAGGAAGACTGGGTATGCCATGAAGAGGATCTGCTCTAAGACAGACGAGAATATACTTGGGCTGGTGAAGGCTGTTTCAATGGGGGCTGGCGTTCTCCCTACAAATGAAAAGGGCCCAGATGGAGAATTGATGTATATGAGGGCCAGCTTTGAGAGGGTGGTTGGGTCAAGGGATTCCGAGGCATTCTACATGATGAATCCTGATGGCACTGGAGGACCGGAACTCAGCATTTTCTTGCTCAGAATCTGAGACTAGATTGCAGGCGAGCCACAGAAATCCATTCATGTGGGCAGAGAAATCATTTCAAGATAATTTGTGGGTCCTTTATCCTTAGCATTTATGTGAAAACCCAAATGGTTTTTGGAAAGGAACAGTCTCCTTTTTAGGATGTTGATTGGACCCTGGCATCACATTTGGCCGAGATTAGCCAATTATGGCATCTTGCTTATCTCTTGATTCGCGAGATAAGAGTTTTGATCTTACCATAGGGCGTGGTGGTTCTGTTAGGTGGTTTTAACTAGAAACAATTGTATCTGAAAGCAATCAGAAGATTTCAGATGGTTCTGTTTGAAGGTCTACAATGGTTCAATGCAAGCAATTGGAATGTAAAGACATCTTTATTCTCCAAACTCTTGGAAGGTTTTATGTGATTCTATTCTGAGGTTTGCATTGGTGAACTTCATGGCAAGTAATTAGGGTGCGAACTCAAATATATCCCGCCAAAGTTTACAGTGGTTCTCTGAAGAAATAAGTATTGTATATGCCCCAAAACATGGCAAGAGTTGAGGTGATTCTTAAGGTTCTGATAGCTGTGATTTTGTATAACCAACCTTTCTAGCTTAGGCAGGTAAAACCAGGACCAAAACCAGGACCAATCCGCAAGACCTTTCATAGTGGGGTTTACAGTGCTTCTCTGGGATTTACGGTGGTTCTCTGTGAATCGCTATGATATAAAAGCAGCTATAATCCCCAATCACTCCTGGGGATAATGGACGGCGAAACATTATATTCTTACTTGGTTTTAGCAGAGGATTGTTCAACGGCATCTAATGTAACTATCAATTTAAATTGATTCACAAGCATTGTTCAGGATTTGCTTTGGATTGTTCTGTGTTGAGGGTGGTTTTGTGGTTTTGTTTTGAGTCATGAAGCCGTCCTATGTGAGCACCAATGATGTAAATATACTCGTTTCCAAATAAAAAACAGAAACTTTAAGATGATCTTCTATCTTTTGCCATGTAGTATTTTTTCTGCTTGTGTTTCTGTTTTCAAAGCAGAAACTAGATCTTAATGTTTTCTTCTTATTCTATTTGTCAAGGTTGCAAATGTATGATATAAAACGTATTGTGTAGCAAAAGAAGAGAAGTGTATGCCTTTTGAACAGCAATGCTGTAAAAAAACCAAGTTTGATGGACAGAGCTTTTGTTGTCAAACATCAGTATTGGATTGAGTTGTAATCTCTAATACAAAAACACAGTGCACAATTACAGTTTGGGCGCTCCAGAGTAATTGCTATTGCAGATTAATTATGTTATTTTTGAAATAATAGATTTAAATTATTAGCTTTAGTTAGTCCGCAAAAGTTCATCAAAATTGATAAGAAAATAAACTATGCTTAATAGAAGCCTTAACAAGAGGATTAGGCCAATGAGTCATTTGTTTAGGGATGAAGTTGACAGAGTGCCAAGCCACACACTGTTGTTTGTCTCATTGTGGTCTTCCCCATTCGCATAGAGTGGGTTTCAGATAGATACTCCTCTGACCTGGCAGTACTCCATACCCGCAATTCTTGAGTATTTTTGACAAATTAGATACGCCTCTGACCTGGCAGTACTGTTACCAAATTTTCCCAAGAAAGCATATATATCACTTGCTTTTCTAACCCAATTTCATAGCAAACAAACACTAAACTTGTTAACTGTCTAGAAACGATGACTTTTTGGCGCATGTAGTTCCATTTATGTACTTTAAAATGAGTTATTATTGAAATTTTGCAAACTCTCAAATTAATAGAAAAGAAAATTTCCCTAGATTTAGTGTATTTGTTTATTATTTTAAATTTCTCAAGTCAACGCTTGGGATTTTCCTGAATCTAAGGCAACTGTTACTCTTACACCTGGCCAAGCCATTCAACGAGTTGAATCTAGTAACTTTGCCTGGCACATAAGCTGAAGGAAGTTTTCTCTTTGCAGTACAATTTGTAATGATCTTGATAACCATCCGGGTTGCTCTTATCATTGTTTGGGTTGTTATGGACAAAACTTGTCCATTGATCCCGAATTTTGCCATTTCAGGTAAAAAATTAAAGGAAGTTTTCTCTTTGCAGTACAATTTGTAATGATCTAGATAACTATCCGGGCTGCTCTTATCATTGTTTGGGTTGTTTTGGTCAAAACTTGTTCATTGATCCCGAATTTTGCCATTTCAGGTCAAAAATTAAAATCTGCGAATTTTGGGTCATTCAGAGTGTTTGTTTTTAGGCTTCAAAGCTCTCCGAACAAATTCATAGCCCTTCCATGTTGTGGAAGCTCGTTCCCAGCGTTCCAACATATATTCAAAGTCACAATTATGGGTTATGTTAGAAAGTTATGGCTTCAACAAGTTGACTTAGTTGTATGTCCAATTTAGTGTATCTGTATGGCCTGTTCTACAAGCTCATGATAGTTACTCATTACTTCTTAACAGGATGTTTGTAGGATATTTGTCACATCGTTTTTCATATTTTTAGTTTTTTTTTATTTTGGATGTTGTTGGGTGATAAATAAGGACAATCAAAATAGGAATTTCAAAACTAAACAGTCTGTCAAATTTGATGGTTTTGACAAAACTCCGGTGGTTGTTTCGACCATTTTAACAAAGAAAATTGGCGAGTAGGAATAAAATTTAGTTTTATTTGAGGCATTGTCTAGTTGTTTTATGAAATGACTTTTTTGGCTGGAATCCGGAGATATAAATTTACACGAATCACTATTTTTTGTTGTTCAAAATTCATTTCTGAATGCAGAAATGGATTCGGCATGCTGAAAAACCCCTTAAAAACTGGAATTATACAGAAATAATCACTCAAATCTACTAATCTAACAATTTCTAGTTGAATTTCGGACAAATGTCTCTGAAAAAAATAACCATTTCATAAAATGTTTAGCCTAAAACTTTATTTGATGAGCAAATTACCCAGTCATGATAACAACATATTGTAGTGGCATGGCATAGAGAGTAGTACTAGCTTCACATCAGTGATTGTTATCTTTGTACTCGGAACTTTGATCAACAAAGCATTTGTTTGGACTGCAATATTTTTCTGTTTCAGTTTAATTTGTGTGATTGTTATCTTTGTACTCAGAACTTTGATCAACAAAGCATTTGTTTGGACTGCAATATTGTTCTGTTTCAGTTTAATTTGTTCAATTTATTTTAGGTTGTTTGTTTTTTTCATAACAAGTGAAGCTCTGCAATTTAATTTGTTGTCCATTGGAGTGTTCTTAGAATCCCGATCTTGTCATCTTATATTTTTTCAAGCTATTTTAGTTTAATTTTTAACTTGTGATTATTATTTATATAATATTTACAATTATAGAAAAAGTAAAAGGTAAACAAAATAAAAATGTTAAGTGATACTCAGTAGTTCATCACAGGAAAATGTCAAGATCTTGTAATAATGAACTTTCTGCCTCTTTTTAAAATGAACTTTATTTCTCTGTGTGAACGAGATTTCTATGCATTGGGAATTCTTGGTGCAGAGTACAAAGCAAAGTTCGAGTATTGTTGTGTGTCACGCAAGGGGCGTGGACACTGCCAAGCATGCTGTCCTTGAGGTTACCCAGACCTAACATAAAGCATGTAGACACAAGGACTGATTTGACATGCTTGCCAATTATCATGTGCCGTGTTTGACTTATTGATCCAGAGCATTGAGTACTCCTCACTAGAAACGACAGAATGCTTTATCTTTTCATGGCAGTGTTATACATTTCGCAGCAACATATTAAAGATGGGTTATATATGTGCATTTTTAACCTGGTTTATATATAAACGAGCATATATATATCCCTATATATACCTGTCTACGATTCACTAGGTGAGTTGGTCATTGACTTCTGAACTCTTACACATGCTTTGCGACGTTGAAAGGTCACATGATTAAACCCATTCACCTCTCTTTCTGTTTACGCTCTCCAATGCTTTAGTTGGATCAGTTTTTGAAGGATAGATGTTTTGGAGAGGTAGCCATAAGCACTTCGTGGCAGAGTATTTAATGAATGCTCTGCATGTTTTTGAATCCAACACCATGCTGAACATTAAAGCATTTAATGTTATGTAGTAGGGTGTTTATTGTTTATCAATTGTGTTGTGGGACATTCTGAATAAATCTTCTAAGAGATAGAACTTACTGCTTGGTGCATGTATATATTTATATAGGAGTAAGCTAAACATTCTACGTTTTGGGTTTGTCAACTATCGTAGAACGTCTCATCTTCGGCAAACCCGTTTCCCACTATTTCATCTTCCTCTGCCGGCTGCAGGGAGTTTGGTGAAGGTTCGATAACAATCCTATAATGACTCAAAGAGCGATTCAGACAACTAACCTGAGCACGGGACTGTAGAATCGAACCTCTTTGCACCAATAGAAGACAAAAGAACAATGGTTTAAAGCCCGTAACACCAGATCACCAAAGCAGGAGAAGGAACAAAGTGTAGGCAGGGGAGTTCGATCGAGACGCGTGGGAGAAGGAATTCGAACGTAGGGAGAGGCAGGGTGGCGGTGCATTAAGTGCACCTCACCAAACTCCCTGCAGCCAAGCTAGCTAAACCAGCTAACGGAGATGTGGAGACGGAAAATTGAAACGGTGGGAGACGGGATGGGTTTGTCGGAAATGAGAGGTTCTATGATGGTTGGCAAACTTAAAAAGTAATGTTTAACTTATTTTCGTTTAGCTATTTGACTGGTAACGAAGGTATACATACCACCCCTTTTGGATTTGAACCTGTGATCTCTTAAGAGGAAACACATTCTGGATTTGAACCTGTGACCTCTTAAGAGGAAACACATGTTCTTAACCAGTAGGTCCACTCAGGTTTGACTGGTAAAGTCTACGGAAGTATACATACCGTATCCCCCTCTGGATTTGAACTTGTGACCTCTTAAGAGGAAACACATGTTCTTAACCATTAGGCCCACTGGTTTAACTTCCACTTTCTGGTTTGGTCGAAGTCTTTTGGACTGTCATAAATTATCAGTTGGTAGCTATTTGGAGGGTTGGGAACCATTCAACTTTTCTGGTGAATTTATTTTTTCTTGCATGACAAAGTTCCACTTTAATCCATTTATTTTTTCAAAAATTTC
This sequence comes from Picea engelmannii, assembly GCA_009831015.1. Classification (NCBI taxonomy): domain Eukaryota; kingdom Viridiplantae; phylum Streptophyta; class Pinopsida; order Pinales; family Pinaceae; genus Picea; species Picea engelmannii. The sequence goes on along the minus strand of WSFP011385831.1, from coordinate 10,131 downwards.
AGTTATCTGGTTGTCTTAAAATAGACCAAAATCTTGAAGACAGTTTCATGGTCAAAGTTCCCATCAATATAGTGAAACTTTAACTATTAGTAAAATTCCAATGAAGAATTTCTACTGATGGGATTTGAAAAAAAATTGACTTTATCCACTTATTAACTCTGTTTTTCTCCTTAACCTGGATTCTAGGTGGGGACCATGAGTACACTTAGAACAAATATTCAGAAGAAGTAGAACCTCCTGTTTAGAATATATATAATACAGTATAGTGGAGTGAATATTGTTTACCAGCTTTTCAGATCTGAGGAGTCTTTTCATATCTTGATGCGTGAGTGCATGTGTCCTAATAAATCGTATGCATCTCTGCATCCAAATGCAGTTTTTGTCCTTGTGAATCTGTGACATCTCTGCAGCCCAATGCAATTAGTGTCCTGAGTCTTTGGCATCTCTGCATCCCAATGCAATTTGTGTTGTGATTGATACAAATGTGGTTCTTTCTCTGGTTCTAGATTTATGTGAATAGAAAACCTGCATTGGTGGTTGTGTGAGCAGGTTGGACTCATGAATTGTTGAGAACGATATATGCTATGTCGATTTTCTACTTCTGTGCTATATACAAATCCATCTATGCAGTCCAAGTGCATGAAACGATACACAGCTATTACATTCTTTGTATATACACAGTAGGGTTACTGTAGAAGCGGATTTTCCCAAATATCACAGTGCTGCCGCATAGATCATGGCATAGGTTCTTACACCAGCCCCATGTATGTGCCTAATATGACGTCACCTGGCAAAGAAAATTTGTCACTGATAACTGTGTGCATCATTTGAAGGTGGCATTCTATCGATGTGTGTGGAAGACAAAATTGTCATTCAGTACAATGGGCAAAATACATTTATTCTTTCAATGAAGGTCTTGTCTGGTTGGTGAGTGTGTACAGCATCTCCAACAACGACTTAGTCGTGGTAGTGATGGTTGTACAATGTCAATGGAGTATGTGTGAAAAATATTGATAGTTCTGGTTTGATAATGTTGCTAATCAATAAACTATTTTTCGTGCACCAGAAAACATGATTTGGAAAGATTTTGTAGATTTTTGAGGACAAAGATATATGTTTAATTAGAAGGTGTAATGTAGAATAGGATTTAAGTATTGATGGTTATGATTTAAAAATGTTATTTATGGTCGTTTGAGTTTTCTAGAGATAAACTGTGTATTAAAACTTAAACAATATTATGATCAATAATGAAAACCTACATATTCATAATGTTGTTTATCACTAAAATATTTGAAGTATTCCAGAAACATGATTTTATAAATATTTAGTAGATTTTTTTAAAAGACAAAGTTATATGTTTAATTAAAAGTTGGAATATAGAACACAATTGATATGCCGATATCATTGTATATATTGGAATCTTAAGCCTTAAAGCATTACATTTTAGAAATGTTCACTATTATATTAACTTAGTATAAATTCCCTTTATTTAGAGGCATAGATTTTTTTTTAAAGAGAAAGTTAATGTATTTAGAAAAAAGTAGCAATATGGAACATGATGGATGATGAAGCAATTCATGTTTAAAAAAAAAGGTTAAATGTTTAATGATTTCACTTTTTTTTCTAGTTTGATCTTATTTGTATTTGGTCAAATAATTTTTGTTGAAATTGTAATTTTGGATTGATGGAACTATTGTTTGTCACTACATGTAACCAACTTCTTCATATTCTTCTATTACACTTGAATTGTGCATAGCATTTGATATCTGCTATTTCATCAATCCAAAATGATTCATGTTGGATTTCAAGCTAGAAATCCCTATTTACACTTTTGTTGTTATGAGCAATCCAAAAAGGGAAATTTTATTGGGTGTTTAAACTACACTTGCTAGAAAACCCCAATACTATGTTAAGGTATTATAAACCCACTTTAATTATATTTTGATAACTAAAGATTTATTGGAGAAAGAAAATAAATTAAATAAGGCAAAGAGGAAGAAGACTCAAGAAAAGAGCTAAATCAAAACCAAGCAAGTGAAGCTTAAGGGCCTATTTAACTTAATCATCTAATGCAACCATTCAATATGGAATCAAAGTCAATGTGTAAAATGAAGAAGAATATCTAGATCAATAAAAATTAAGGTGGGGCCCCAATTTTTTTCAAAACTTAGGGGGTTGTTCTGAGCACAATAAATGACGACACACTAGGTGAATCCACTGAGTCTCTATATCAACACTTATTCAAACACATTTTCCTTTTAACATGAAGCTAGAATTTTATGAAAATTCATACCTTAAAATTTACACAAATGGATTTTTCAGGGCCTTCCCTTGTAACATGAATCCATAGTACCCTAATCATACAACTTCAATGATTTAACAACTTTTCTTGAAGATGGAAAGTGTGAAGTTGATTTTATTTAAAGCTTCACGTGATGTTTTAGGAAATAGTCATAATCACAAGGTTTTATTTTAAGATGGAGTTAGAAATTTAAGCAAACATGTTCTTTTGCTTCCCTGCGGTGTTGCTCCACTGCCCGCAAGCATCATTAGCCTTGATGGAGTCACCCCGACATCACAAAATTTTTTCCACTACCAACGAGTGTCCATAGCCCCATCAGAGTTATATACATGTCCCCTTTATAAAATGACTTCCTTTTCACAACCCTTCTTCTCTCTTTTTTTTTAAAGAATAATGGACGGGGAAAGTAGTGGTTTTTACACACTTAGAAGGATAACTTCATGTTATTAGGAAAGGATTGACCATGCCTTGATAAGGATATGTCTCAAGATATTTTAAAGATTGGATGTCTAACTAAAAACCATTCACATGGTGTACTCCTTTAATGTGAATGTGTGATATCTTCAGGTTGACTGAATCACCGCCTAACTAAATTTTCAAGATCTTTTGGAGTTCAGTTCTTTGAGTAAGCCCCAATTCCAATACCATTTTAACTTTTAGGTAGCGTGGAATATTTCTTCGGAGCTTCTTGTTTAAGTAATGATAGAGGAATAAGATGAGAGATTGTAAGAATTAGCAAGTGTGTCTTCTTTTATCAAAATCCTACACTTAACCCTTCCAAAAAATTGCAAACTAATCATAAAATATATAGTCAATGGAGATAAGAAATCATTAAAAAAATAAAGACCTGCAAATCAATTTTCAAATTAAAGTTAAATCTATTAAAGAAAACTTTGAATAATACAACCTATTCTAGAACTTCAAAACTCAAATCAATAAAGAAACATAAAGTGAAATTAAAGGAATGAAGACTAATATGCACATGCCAACCACCCTAAGGCAGCCAACATAAATATATTTTCAAGACTTGGCCATGACAAGGAGAAGCTCCATCTCCCCTTCTATGTTTTGCAGTCTACAAATGCCAAGGCCAAGGTTTTTAGCCACCTAAAATGGCCTGAGCCATAAATGTTGAAAACTTGTATGCTTTCATTTAGGCTCATTTAGTTTATCACATTTTAGAACAAGGTCTCCTAGTTCAAACATTTTGCATACTACCAAATGTTTGTCAAACCACTTTTTCAATGTTTCCCTTTCTTCTTCAAGGTTCATCGAGAGATTGATTCGTTTCTGAATAGTTGGGAAATTCTACCCTCTTGCATCATGAGTAATTTGTAGGAAGGGTAAAAAAACATTCAGTTGTATGATGAATTTTTGTCCATATACTAAAAAGTATGGTGAGGTTCCTAGAGTAACCTTAGGTGTTACTCTATCAACTTGGAGAGCATTTGATTGTGCATTGTGCCAATTTATTTGGTGATCAACTATAATTTTCTTTAGGATTTTGATTAGGTTTTTATTAGTAGATTCAACTACACCATTCCCCAAAGGGTAGTAATTTGTAGAGTACCTTAAAATAAATATTTTTTTCCTAAGGAAAACTCAATCAATTTTAGAGAAGATAAATATGTAGCATATTGGAAACAAGCACTAAAGGAACCCCAAACCTGGGAATCAAATGTTGTTCCAAGAATTTGATGATAATTTCTTCATTTACCCTAGTCAATGAGATCACTTTTGTGCACCTCATGAAATAATATGTAGTAGTTAGAATGTACTTGTGATGCTTCAAACAGTTATGGTTTATCTCCCCAATAATATCTAGACCCCATTGTTGAAATGGTTCATCAATTGTAATAGGTTGCAATGGGATATAAATATTTCTCTCTCTTCCATCACCAATATGGAAAACTATGCGCTTTCAAACATATGTGTGAGAATCTCTAAATAGTATTGGAAAAAAAAATAGCCGACTCTTAAGATCTTATGCGTTGTGGTGTCGTAAAAAAAGTGTCCTCCAACTGGCCCATCATGTAGTTCCTTGAGAACTTGGTCAATGTCATGCTTTTCTAAGCACCTTAGTAATACTCCATTGCAATTATTTTGGAATAATACACCATTCATGAATTGGCATTGAGTATATTTTTTCCTTAGTGCTCTCCTTTGCTTTTTATTCATTTTTGGTGGAATCTCACCAATTTGTGAGAAATGTTTCAATTCATAAAAAAAGTGTTGATATATGGCAGTTGTGGGAGGTATTAACCTCCATGTGTAACCTTTGGCTAGAATAGAATATTTTGGAAGCAAGAGAAACCCTAAACAAATGTGTAAAAACCCTAGAAGACAAGTCGACTCAGTAAAATAATTAATATTTAAGTATTAGCCTCTAAAAGGACAAGTCGACCCAGACAGGTGACAAGAACCACTATAAATAAAGGGAACTTGAGCTCATTTGTACTCACTCACTTCAGTCACTCTTGCAAGCATAGCGTAAGTTTGGAGCTGCCACTGCAAGAATCGAAGGTGAATCCTCTGGGGTGATTCTTGGTCTCTCTCTCTAGCACTATCTAGCCTAAGATATGTGCCCTATCTTCTAGCATCTCTTGGTGGTATACTTGGTGACATTCTTGGAGCTATTCTTGGTAACTGCAACTGCAACTGTTGCAATTGAGTATTGTTCTTGTTCTGTGGTTTTTGGGACTTTATGTCTGGTGAGATATCTTTGGAGAAAGATGTGCTCTCTTGGTTATATGTTGGTTCTAGTGCTGCTTCTAGAATAATTCTATCTAGCAAAGGTTATGGTGCTTGGGGGTGGTTGTGTGCCTATGGTTGGGTGACAGTATTGTGATATTGTCTATGGTTAAACGAGCACATCGAATATTTTAACATGTTATGGGACCACACTACCTTCAGAACAGTCTAATCATTGGAAGGTAGAGTGAGAGTTATTTGTCAAGCTCGTTGTAACACCAGTTGCAGTTGCAACTCAGGTTTTTGATTTTGCAGCTACAACAAACCCTAATCCAACTCTTTGGGCACCTTAAGTGAAGCGTTGGACCTAATTTCCGGATATTCTAGTGTGCCCTAGCTTAGCGCACCCTTTGGTGTCCTTAGCCAACAAAAACGTCAAGTTTGAGTTTTTGGTCAAAGTCAAAGTCAAAGATTGACTTTTGGTCAAAATTGATTTGGTGGTCAAAGTTGAATTTTCAGGATTTCTAGCTTGTTCTAATCATTGAACCTTTTTTATTCAGTTTCTAACCTCTTCTTGTCAATATGGTGTCTATTTTCAGATTAGAAGACAAGCTGAATGATGCTGCAAATTTCAAAGGTATGCACTTGTATATGCTTTTCATGTTATATCATCTAGCAAAGCATGAGTGTGTTTTGTAGGGAATGTACAAGAGACCTTGTCCAAGAAATGATATTGGATTCAATACATTCAGAGAAACAAGCAGTTGAGGCTCTACGTTCCAGGTTTGATTGATCAAATTGTTAAGTTTCAATTTGCACTTGTTTGATTAGCTAACATCTCCTCTAGGATATATTTCTTGTTCTGGGGCAGGTCACCTTGGTGATTCTATGATCCTTGTTACCATAGATATGTTTCTATAAAATTCTAATGGAAATACTTTTTCTCTTGTTTTTCTTGTTCTGGAAAGGTCACAAACGATAACTCTGAGAAGGAACTACAGTGAGAGTTGCAATCATGGACCATATGACTCCATCAAGTGGTAAGGCATGTGATCTCACCAAGTACCAATTCTAAAGGAAATATGTAAATAAAAATGAGTTTTGGACATCGTTCACTTAGATGTGTGTAGACCAATGTCAACATTCTCACTAAGCGGAATATAAATATCTTGAGGAAGATCATTGCTTTTGTAAAATAATTTAGGATTAGGAGGGAGCCAATTGTTCCACATAATCCTCAACAGAATGGTGTGGAAGAAAGAAAGAACCGATCCATTTAAGAATCTACCAAGGCAATGATGAATGACCAAAATATATCCATGTTTCTATGGGGAGAAGAAACTATGACAACCGTATATGTTCAGAATAGAAATCCTCATCATATATTGAAGAACATGACTCCAGAAGAAGCTTTCTTCGGAAAGAAGCCAAGTGTTGAACACTTGAGGATCTTTTGTTGTCAGTCAAGAAGAAAGAATGGAAGGAAGCTATGATGGAAGAATATCAATCCATCATGATGTATGGGAAATTGTGCCTAGACCTAAATAAAAGTCTATAGAGTATCAATAAATACAAGACAAGATTAATGGCTAGAAGGTTCTCCCAGTAGGAGGGAGAAGACTATGATGAGACATTTTCTCCAGTTTCCAGATACACCTGTATTAGATCCATCATATCTCTTGCAACATACATGGGTTGGAGTTTACATAAGATAGATGTAAAGACCACTTTTCTCAATGGAGTAATTTAGGAAGAAGTATACATAGAGAAACCTCAAGGTTTTGAGGTACACCCGAGAGAAACCCATGTATGCAGATTAAAGAAGGCCTTGTATGGACTCCAACAAGATCCAAGAGCTTGGTATGCATGAATTGAAAGTTACTCGACGAGACTTGGATTTTCCAAGAGCTATGTTGATCCAAACCTTTATTACAAGGTTGTGAATGATGCACGTGTGATCCTGCTACTATATGTTGATGATTTGTTTTTGACAGGTGCAAAGCCTCTCATTATTCAATTTAAGAAGGAGATAGCCCCTGAATTCAATATGAAGGATCTTGGTCTCATGCATTATTATTTTGGACTATAAGTATGGTAGAAGCGTGGTGAAATCTTCCCGGGGCAAGGGAAGTATGTTGTAAAAATCCTACAAAAGTTTGGGATGATGAATTGCAAATCCATGGCAACTCCCATCATGATAGATCTAAGGAAGTTGAGAGAATCTGATTTTGATCTAGTATACTCTTCCTAGTACCAACAATTGATTGGCTCATTGATGTATTTGGTTAATACCCGATCGAACATTTGCTTTGCTATGAACACATTGAGCAAGTTCTAGGTGGAACCTAGACATGAGCATTGGATAGTTGCAAAGCACATTTTGAGATATCTTCATGGGACGCTAAATTATGGTTTGAGATATGACTCAAACAATTATGTACAACTGCATGGATTTATTGATTCAGATTGGGTAGGGAGTGCAGATGAAAAAAAAGTACTTCTGTTATATGTTTCAGTTTGGGATTTGATATGATATCATGGGCTAATGGGAAACAAAAGTCTGTTGCACTCAGCACTGTAGAAGCAGAGTATGTTGCAGCTTGTGATGCTTGTACGAAAGCAGTATGGTTCTGTAAGTTGGTTTCTGGACTATTTGATCATGTGTTGCATTCAACTGTGATATATTTTGATAATCAGAGTTGTGTGAAGATTTCAGAGAACCCCATGTTCCATGATAGGTCGAAGCACATTGAGATCAAGTATCATTTTCTCCGTGATAAATTCCAGAAGGGAGAAGTGATTCTTGAGTACATCTCCATCGATGATTAAACAATTGATATTTTGACAAAGCCTCTGTCCAAGATAAAGTTTGCATACTTGAGGGACAAGATGGGACTCATGGAGATTTCTCTCTTGGTTGAAAGGGAGGATATGACTTCCTTGGTTGGGAGGGAGTGTTGATATATGGCATCATGGATAGTCAATGTGTTGGTGGACAGACATTCTCCCTATGGAGAATGGTCCAGGTTGACAGATTGTTGATCTGTATCATGCTAGTACAACTTACATATGATTCTTTCAACATCATGCTAGTACAACTTAGATATGATACATATATTCTGAGACGCATCATGCTAGTACAACTTACATATGATGCATTAGCATCATGCTAGTACAACTTAGAGATGATGCATATGTCTGAGTCACATCATGCTAATACATCTTAGATATGATGCAATAACATCATGCTATTACAACTTAGAGATGATGCAAATGAATCACATCATGCTAGTACAACTTAGATATGATGCACATCATGCCAGTACAACTTAGATAGGATGTATTCACATCATGATAGTACGACTTAGAGATGATGTAGACGATACTCCACATCATGCCGGTACAAATTAGATATGATGCATTCACATCATGCTAGTACGACTTATAGATGATACAATGGAGAGGATGGTTCTTTTAGCCATTGTGGGGAGTTCAACATCTATTGGGACAACGATTCTTCTAGGACATATGTTCGGATTAGAAGAATGGTCTCTGCATCACTCTGTTGAGTGAGTGACTTATGTGAGACACACTATTGAGTGCGCTGAGTCAAGCACATGACTTATTCAACATCATGCCTGATTATTGCAATGGAGACTGTGTGTCTCTGGATAGTATCTCTGTACTATTGTGGTGGATGTGCTCCACTAGTAGTGACTATATGTCACTAGATAGTAGATGTGCATTACTAGGACTGGTTTTGTACCACTGGATAGCAGTTTTGTACTGCTATGAATCGACACTGTTGTGATCTATTGGATGATATTGTAGTAACTATGCGCTACTACCTGATTTCCATGGAGACTACCAATAGTGTTGGAGGTGATTTCCAACTAGATGGACAATGATGATGATGCTCCTGACTTGATCTGCATTTCCTTCTTCTTGATTTGCATGGGAATATGGTTGATAGATTTATTCTTTTCTGGATCAATGAGAATCAATCCTTTTGAGATGGCGTGGACAATAATTTTACCTTCAGATAAAACAAAAATTTTCTTCTTGGGATTAAGGGAAATTCCATATTTCCGACATCTCTCAAAGATCTATTTCAAGTGTTGTCTACAATCTACCTAGTTTTTTGAGTAAATTGTTACATCATCTATGTAAACCACAACACTTTGATTTATTTGGCCTTTGAAAGCATGTCCATAGTTCAATGGAAAGTGTCTCTAGCATTAATTAGTCCAAAGAGAATTCATCGATAGGTGAATGTTCCCCATTTCATACAAAACATTTTTTTTTTATCTTATCAACTTCTGCCACCAGTATGTGATTATAACCTGAAAAACCATCCAGGAGAGAAAACATCTTTGAACCAAATACTAGTTGTATAATCTACTCTATAAAAGGAATAGAGTAATTGTCTTTATTAGATGATTTTCTTAAATTTCAAAAGTCCACACATAATCCAATTTCTCCTAACTTTTTCCTGACATGAACCAAATTAGTTACCCATTCTGAATGTCTAACTTAAAAAATGATTTTAGGATCTAGTAGCTTTTTATATTTTTTGGATTATAGGTTCTAGTGTTCGATGTAATTTTATCAACTTCTATTGGAATGGTTTAACACCTTCTTTCAATGTAATGCCATGTTGTATAATATAGGTTTAATACACTTTCATGTCACTATAAGACTAAGAAAACACATCCATGTATTGTTTGAATAAGTAGATGTAAGCTTGCTTTTCAGTTGGAGAGAAACAAGTTACAAGTTAACATTTTTTAGGTTTTCAACAGTACCCAAATTTTTTAATTCATGATTCATGGACTGTAATGTCCCCACTTTGGGACATCATCACAGGGCAGAGACTTATGATGACCAGAGTAGCAAGATGGATGTTATAGCGAGTATAGGGGTATTTGAGAGGCATTGTGGGGTCCAGTTGGCATTTATCATCATATTCCATCATTATGAGCCATTCCGCACAGAGTGGCTTTGGTTTCGTTCCATTCCGACGATTTCCATGATTTTGACTATTTTGAGCTATAAGTTAATTAAAATCACTGAAGAGGGCATTTGGGGCACATTACTTGGAGGAACCTCTCAGTGTAATAGCTCATTGGAATCGGGAG
>ML854582.1:17750-29234 GCA_009831015.1 Picea engelmannii | reverse complement strand
ATCTATGCATCTCTATAAATACATGATTAAGAATATCATTCCATCAGAGATTGGTCATTATAAATGATGTTCCTATGGATCTAAGTTTGGTTTCCTCGGGATGTATCTACAGAGAGGATCTTCCTCATTGTCATAAATCTCCCTTTCCATAGAACTATAATTACATATGTTCTTCACATATATTCCCCATAACAAACCAAAAATGGAAAATGTTACAATTCCAATTTAATCAATACAATGCATCAAAAAAATCATTTAGATAGAGAGTGGACATCATTCCAGTTTGGATTTAATAAGACATCGAAATAAAAATATAGTCATTCATAATAGAGAGGGGTAGATCAACATATCTAAATCCAATCCGCGGGAAGACAAAAGGAATAGCCATGTTCCTCCCAACCGTAGAACAGGGAAGCCAAATCTACTTGCCCGATTCTCCCCCTAGCCTGACCATGAATTCATGAGGGCGAACTTGGAAACTCCTCCTCAACAATGTCCTTCAATTCCAACAGTTACCCTCTTTCCTAACACTTACTCAATAGTGCTCATAACAAAAAGGCACTTTTGTTTTAGTAGGCTCCTCTTTCCTCACACTCAATCCGCAGTGTTCATAACAGCAAGAGAGCTGAGGAATCTTTTCCCAGCATACTTGGTAGTGTCTTGCCTCCTCGCATATGCTATTTATCAATCTTTTGCCCGAGTCTTTTTCCCTCCTTTGGGGATTTCTGCAGCTCTCTTAATCCCTGATTTTCAGGGGCTTCTAGTGGCCAAATCTCTGATTTTCCACTTCTCATAATCAGCCTAGAGGCAGTTCCAACATGTTCCCCACTCATGGAGTCATGGTCAGCTGATTTTTAACCTGGTTGTTCCATTTGTCCTCCTGCAGTTAATATAAATATTCTATTGCGATACAAGTGTCATAGTCAAATAGTTAGTTGAGTCCAAACAGATCTCTGCTCAACAGTCACAATAATTAATTACAATTATTAAATTTGAAAGTCAGAATTGCCATAAATGGCAAAAAAATTCTAGATTTGAATTTGCCAAAAACGAAAATAAATTTCCAGCACACAAAAATAAAAAAAATATTTATTTTTGGGGGATGTCACATCCTTTCCCCCTTCAGTAAAACACTGTCCTTAGTGTTCGTTCCTTTCCTGGAACAGGATTGGATGAGATTTGTGCAAATCTCCCTCCAATTCCCAAGTGGCCTCTTCAGGACTAAAGTGCTTCCATTGCACCTTTACCTGAGTGACGACTCTGTTCCGAAGTGCTATTTCTCTCCGGTCCATAATGCACAGGGGTTCCACCTAGAACTCACCCTCAGGTTCCACCTGCACCAAGTTCTAATCAATCATATGCGTAGGGTCATGAATATACATTTTAAACAAAGAAACATGAAATACATTATGAATTCTTAGATTAGCTGGAAGTGCAAGCTGATATGCTACAGGTCCAATTCGAGCTAGTATATTGAAGGGCCCACAAAACTTGGGTGCCATCTTGGCACAGTTCCCCAACTTTAGCGAGCTTTTGCAGGCTTTGACTTTCAAATAAACATGGTCTCCCACTTGAAATTTCAAGTGTCTTCTTTTCTGATCTGCATATCTCTTATGTCTGTCCTGTGCTTCTTTCAAATTTTGTTGTACCTTTCTTACCATGTTCTCCATTTCTTGGAGCATCTCTGGTCCAACCATGAGTCTGTCAGTTGGGTTATCCTAGCTGATAGGAGTTGTACACTTTCTGTCGTACAATATTTCGAAAGGGCTCAACTTAGCTAAAGTTTGGTACACATTGTTATATGCAAATTCTACCAAGTGTAGGTAGTCTTCCCACTTGTTCAGTTTTGTTCTTACATACATGCGAAGCATATCGTCTATGATTTGGTTTTTCCTTTCAGTCTGTCCATCCGTTTGTGGATGATAACTCGTACTGAAATTCAAATTAGTATTTAGCCNTGCAAACAATTCCTTCCAAAAAGAGGATGTGAATTTTACGTCTCTATCTGAAATCACCATTTTAGGAATACCATGCAGTCTAAAAATTTCTTTCATGAATATTTCAGCAATGATAATAGCTTTAAAAGTAGACTTTACAGGAATAAAGTGTGCAGACTTACTGAGTTTATCGATTACAACCATGATTGAATCATTCTGTTTCTGAGTTTTAGGCAAACCTGTTATAAAGTCCAGCGATATGGTCTCCCATTTCCATTCTGGTACTGGTAATGGTTGTAATAGGCCAGCTAGATGTTGGTGTTCGGCCTTAACCTGTTGAAAATCTTGGCACCTAGCCAAATACTATGTTGTTTCACCCTTCATATTAGGCGAGTAGAATAGTTTTATGAGTGTTGTTATTGTTTTCTGGTAACCTGGATGGCCAGAATATCATTTCTTATGCACTTCATCTAAAATAGTTAATTTTAGCTCTACTAAGTCTGGTATGTAAAGTCTATTTTTAAATCTTAATAGTCCCTATTTGTCGATACATATATCTGGTTTATCTGAGTTTGTGATACTATTTTGAAATTTTGCCATTATCTTAGTGTAATTTCCATCGTTGATACTTTCCATACTTATTCTTTGTTCCAGGTCACTTTCTGCCCTGCTGATGTTTATCTCAAATAACCCGTGGATTCTACGACTTAAAGCATCTGCTACTTTATTTTCATTACCCTTGATATGTCTGACCTCGAAATCAAATTCGCTCAAGAAGGCTAGCCACCTTGCTTGTCTTGCATTAAGGTCTGGTTGGTTAAACAGATATTTCACTCTGCTATTATCCGTCAATAGTAAGAATTTTTTGCCCATTATATAGTGTCACTACATTTTTAAGGCATGTATTATTGCTGCCAATTCTAAGTCATGAGTGACATAATTTTTCTCGTGTTACTTTAATTTCTGGGACTCGTAACAAATCACGTGCCCTTCCTAAGTTAGAACACCACCTAGTCCCTCTTTATTTGCATCAATGCATACTGTGAAATATTTATCTCGGTCTGCTACCTTTAAAATGGGCGCTGATGTCAATAATTCTTTTAGCTTGTTAAAACTGTCTTGACACTTTTGCAACCAGTTAAACTTGGTCCCTTTCTTTTGTAATGACATGATAGGGTAGGCTATCTTGGAGAACCCTTCTATAAATCTGCGATAATATCTGGTGATTCCCATGAATGATCATATATCTTCCACATCCTTAGGCACTGGCCATTCCATAATGGCTTTTATCTTTTCCGGGTCTACAACAATACCTTCCGAGGAAATGACATGTCCTAAATATTGTATTTATTTTCGATAAAAATCACATTTTTCGAATTTTGCATATAGTTTGTGTTTCCTTAGTGTTTGCAGAACTATTTGTAAGTGTTCATCATGTTCCTCCTCTGTCTTAGAATAGACCAGAATGTCGTCGATAAATACTACTACGAACTTGTCTAGGTACTGGCTAAAAATGATGTTCATTAAGCACATAAATGTGGCTAGTGCATTAGTCAGTCCAAAAGGTATGACTACAAACTCATAATGTTCGTATCTTGTTCAAAAAGATATTTTGTTTATGTCGTGATCTTTTATCCTAACTTGATGGTATCCGGATCGTAAATCCAATTTTGAGAAGATCTTGGCCCCACCAACTTGATCGAACAGATCATTTATCCTGGGTAAGGGGTATTTGTTCTTAATGGTCACTTTGTTCAGTTGTCTATGATCAATACATAGTCTTAGAGTACCGTCTTTCTTTTTCACAAAGAGGACTGGTGCTCCCCATGGCGAGACACTTGGTCTGATATATTCTTTGTCCAACAATTCTTGTAATTGTATTTTTAATTCTGTCAGTTCTGGTATACTCATTCGGTAGGGTGCTTTTGAGATAGGAGATGAGCCGGGTAGTAAGTCTATGGATAAATCTATCTCTCTCCTAGGAGGCAATTCTGGTATCTCATCAACAAACATGTCTCTGAATTCACGTAGTAAAACAAAGTCGTCTAACTTGGGCTTATCTTCTTTCTCTAATAGATTCGTTACTTGGATGGCGTAAACTTGACATCCCTTTCTAATACATTTCTTGAATTGCATCACTGAAACTTGTTTGACTGACACAGGTTTTGGTATACCTTGGGCTGTTCTAACAGTGCCAAAATGATCTTTATAGCTAAGTATTTTTGTATAACAGTCTAGTACTGCTTTGTGTTGTTCCAACCAATCCATCCTAATGATCATATCATAAGATCCCAGTGGTAGGATGTTCAAATTGGTCCTTATCTTTCGACCATCTAAGATGAACTCAAAATCATAAATAAAGTTAACTACTTTTCTTTTAGTCCCTGTTGCTAGTTGTACAAGCCAAGATTTTGCATGCTTTTGTTTCTTAAGTTTATTCGACTCTACTACATCGGGAGTAATATAACTTAACGTAGCTCCAGGTTCAATTAAAAAAGAAATTCGAGTGTCATGGATTTTACCTTCGATCTCTACCATTGAGGATTGGTGGTCAGCTTATCGACCATCTATGGCTGCATTTATCCGATTCAGACTTCTGCCCATGTCGCCCACTATCAAGCCTTCTTGCAGATTGTGAACAACAGTTCTGTTTTCTGCAATTAAATGTGGACAGTTCCTCCTTAGATGAGGCTCTCCACACTCCCAACACTTTAATGGTTCACGGGAGTTGTCCCCAAACGTCTTCATTCCCAGGTTTACTGGTTTACTGCTACCTTGCATATTCAAATGATTAGAGTGAATATCCTTCCTTGGGAAGCTTTTTGCTGCATTCTGATAAGGAGCTGGCTGGTATCCCTTCTTCCACTGGTTTATTCCATCTTGCTTCTTATCCTTCCAGGTCTTGGGAAACTCTACTCGCTGTTTATACTAGTCATAACACATTCGTGCTTTCCTGAATGCCTCACTCAAGGATTTGGGGTTGTCAAACTCAATTATGTCCCTGTAGGACTATGGTAAACAGTTTAAGAATCGCTAGATTTTTACCTTATCCTCCCGGATGTATGGTACGAACCTTAGTAGTTCCAGAAATTTATTTATAAGGTCCTCCATTGTCATTCGTCTGAGTCGTAACTCACAGAATTATTTCGTCTTCCTTTCATAATATCTTTCCGAAAGGAATTGTTTCTTAAAATACTTCTTAAAGTCGAACCATTCCAACTGTTTCTCCTTTAGGCCCTTGGCCAATTTCAGGTCCTGCCACCGAATGCTGGCCTTCCCCTTCAAATATTAGATGGCCATTATGACTTTCATGTTACTGGAATAGCTATAGATTTGGAAGTATTTTTTTATGTCCAACAACCATGCCTAGACTTTTTCTCATGTCCTGGATTCTCTATCAAAAGTAGTTGGTTTAATCTTTTTAAATTCTCCTTCAAGGTGGTCTGTTTGTTTTCCTTTTTTGTCTGGTATGGTTTTGTCTTCCACTGAAGGTGTCCCTTCAGATGAACTGTCTCCTTTTTCTATTTTCATACCAGAGTTCTTGGAGGCCCTTTTGTTGACCTCTTCCTCAGGGTTATCATCTTTTGGGCTTTTCTTTGTTACTATACTATGTAGCAGGACTTCATTTATCTCTTACTATTCCTGTTGTGCCTTCTTCAATTTTTCATTGTCAACCTTGAAGACCTGTAGTTCGACTATAAGGTTTCTCATTGTTTCCAACACCTTCATGGGTGAGATTTCGTCACTGTTCTATCTTGGATCTCCAGGAGGTCCTTGTTGTGGATTCTCTTCCACCCTAATTTCTGCACCTTCTTGGGCTGCAATTATTCAACACAAAACAAAAAATCTTTTTGTTTGTAATCCACAAGATTTATTAGTTTTTTCATAAATCAGAATATATACTAAGAAATTAATGTGGCACTGTTCAGGCCCAGTGTTGTAATTTTTTCTCTCATACCATATGTAATGTACCTCAAAAATCATCATAAAAAAAATAAAAAATTATTTGTACATTTATCCTTGAAAAGTTTCGAGATCTCAAGCAAGTAAGCTTTCTGTTAGAAGTCTTGAGTCTAAGGGTTTGTTAGAGTCCTTACTGCCATCGTCTATCCTTACCGTTCAACTTGTGTTTTCTAATTGATGATATAATGAGTATCTACTCATCACTTCAATCTTCAATCAAGATCTTGAAATTTATAATTACTCTCTTATCTGCTGGTACCTATAACTCTACCACGGTATTAACAATACAAGCAACTTTGTTGTTTTTATGACCAAGAACCCTACATACAAAAAAAATATTACCCTATGTCTGCAATACAGTCGACTTGTAACATAGTCTATTACTCCCATACTTCTATCCGGGATGAAGATTCTCCAACGTTCTTTTACCAGTCTATTCATTACATTAATAGAGTTGTTCCCTTAACAATGAGTTTTTCTTATAAGTTCCTACAGCTTTGTTAAGGAAACAAAGGTCAATTGGGTTTCGGTGATCATGAGTACCAAACAAAACAAAGGACCCTGTTGTTTGCCGAAAATCTGAAATACAAAATGACTGTGGCCATCATTTCGGGGTTTCAAGATTTGGGGTTTTGCGAGTACAAGAGTCAGACATCAATACACAATAATTCTCGGATTTGTGAGGAGATGCCAAGCACTTCGGGGTTTTGAGGTTCGCGGTCTCATGGATACCCAAGTCAATCATCAACACACACAACTCTCGATTTTGCGAAAGGTGATTAGTACTTCGGGAATTCGGAGTAGGGGATTTCGTCAGTGCAAGTGTCCAAACAACAACCTCAAAAAATTTCCGAAATGCAAAAATGCAAAAAAAGTGAGACCCACATTTCGAGATTTTGGGGTTTGGAACTTGGCAAATTCCGGTGCCCAAACATCGACATATAACAATTCCTGAAATTGCAAAAGGAAAGGAACATGGAACTAACATTTCGAGACTTCGGGGTTTGGAATCTCGCGATTTCAAAATCCAAAACATCAACCACAAAAATTCCTGAAATTGCGAAAAGAAAAGAATGTGGGACCAACAATTCAGGTTTTCGGGGTTTCAAATGTCAACAACATAAAACAACCATTCCTGAATTCTAAAAAGTGAAAGGATGAGGAACCAACACTTCAGGATTTCGGGATTCTGGTTTTCAGGGTTTCAAATGTCAAACAACATAACACAACTATTCCCGAATTCCGAAAAGTGAAAGGATGAGGAATTAACACTTTGGGATTTCAGGATTCGGGTTTTCAGGGTTTCAAATGTCAAACAACATAACACAACCAGTCCCGAATTCCAAAAAGTGAAAGGATGAAGAATTAACACTTCGCAATTTTGGGATTCGGGTTTTTGGGGTTTCAAATATCAAACAACATAACACAACCATTCCCGAATTCTGAAAAGTGAAAGATTCAGGGTTTCAAACCCCAAACATCCAACAAAAAAAACTTCCGAAAGGATTGGAAAAGGAGAAGGTGGGTCCTGCATTTCGAGGTTTCGGGGTTCGGAACTTCGTGAGTTCAAATTCCCCAAACCTCTTATCTAACCAACTTCCAAAATACGAAAAGGGGGAGCTTCAGGGTTTTGGGATTCAGAACTTTGCGAGTTTAGAATCCATACATCAATATACACGAACCTTCAAAAGGTGAAAAGAATGTTGGACTGAGTTTTCCTCACAGAATTCCGAAAGCCTAAGGTCTTAGGAATTTTCCATGCACAGAAGGGTACAAAGGATAAAAATTTTCTGTATAAGGTAAATTCTTATAATATTTACTTAGAGCCTCTTTTAATCAATGCATTAAACATCAACAGTACTAGATATGTGCATCTATGTAAACACATGATTAATAATATCATTCCATCAGAGATTGGTCATTATAAAAGATGTTTCGAGGGATCTGAGTTTGGTTTCCTAGGGATGTATCTACAGAGAGGATCTGCCTCATTGTCATAAATCTCCCTTTCCATAGAACTATAATTACAAATGTTCTTCATATATATTCCCCATAACAAACCAAAAATGGAAAATGTTACAGTTCCAATTTAATCAATACAATGCATCAGAAAAAATCATTCACACAGAGAGTGGACATCATTCCAGTTCGGATTTAGTAAGACATCAAAATAAAAACATAGTCATTCATAATAGAGGGGGGTAAATCAACATATCTGAATCCAATCCGCGGGAAAACAAAAGTAACAACCACGTTCCTCCCAACCGTAGAACAGGGAAGCCAAATTTACTTGCCCGATTCACCCCCTAACTTGACCATGAATCCATGAGGGCGAACTTGGAAACTCCTCCTCAACAATGTCCTTCAGTTCCAACAGTTACCATCTTACCTCATACTTACTCAACAATGCTCATAACAGCAAGGCAATTCTGTTTCAGTAGGCTCCTCTTGCCTCACACTCAATCCACAGTGTTCATAACAGCAAGAGAGCTCAGGAATCCTTTCCCAGCATACTTGGCAATGTCCTACCTCCTCCCATATGCTATTTGTCAATCTTTTGCCCTAGTCTTTTTCCCTCCTTTGGGGATTTTCGCAGCTCTCTTAATCCTTGATTTTCAGGGGCTTCCAATGGCCAAATCTATGATTTTCCAGTTCTCATAATCAGCGTAGAGGCAATTCCAACATGTTCCCCACTCATGGAGTCATGGTCAGCTAATTTTTAACCTAGTTGTTCCATTTGTCCTCCTGCAGTTAATATAAATATTTTGTTGTGATACAAGTGTCATAGTCAAATAGTTAGTTGAGTCCAAATAGATCTCTGCTCAACAGTTACAATAATTAAATATAATTATTAAATTCAAAATTCAAAATTGCCATAAATGGAAAAAAAAATCAGATTCGAATTTGCCAAAAACGGAAATAAATTTCCAGCACACAAAAATAAAAAAAATATTTATTTTTGGGGGATGTCACACCTTGTTTTCGTGCTTCTCCCAATATTGGATCTATTTTGTTGTCACACCTGCAGCCGCATCAGGTTTTAGTTCAGTTCCCTTCGCAATGTTCCAGACACCATAGCCCTCCATGAGCGTCTGCATCTTGAATTTCTAGTTAATGAAGTTTGAGCCATCTAAATTGTTGGCTTCGTTGAGGTAGGTCTCTGCCAGTGGATTCTCCATCACTGCAAGATATTCTCTGCAAGTAAATCACCAAGGATATGCAACTTTCTGTCGAGTTGTCTCATGTGCTGAGCAGTCCGTCGCTCTGCCTTCGGATCCATTGATCCAACTCTATCTCTGTTCTCAGCTTAAATCATGCATGCATCCACCTTTAAATCATAACACCACCTCGCATGCATATATCAAATTTTAAATCATGCGTGCACCTTAATATGCAAAATATCCTCCTTTTTGTTTTTTTAAACTTTAACATCCCACATTAAGTTTAAACTTCACACATGCATCCACTTAAAAAAAAAAGTGAATAACTCACTCTTCACTTAATAAAAAGTATCCACTTTTTTTAATAAGAAACTTCAGACTATAACCATGCAAAACTCCACTTTAATATAAAAAGTTTATAACTCCTCACGTTTTGTAAAATTTAACCCCTCCACTATTGGCATGCATAAGAGAAAGTGTGGCAATCTTTTTCAATACAAAAAACTCATGCAAACCTTAACACTAGTTTTGCTTTGAGGATGATATGATTCTCACGCGGCCTCCCTTAAGAACCCATGCACCAGATATGATTAGGATGGGCTCTCCCTACGCTTTGATAGATCGAATCATATAATATTGGATTTCCAAACTTGAAGCTCACATTTCTGACAGACTCAACTCAGATTTGCTCACAGCTTGTGCAAATATAAATTTCCGCACTTCAAACTCATGCAAATTGCTGACGGCTCGGCATCTAAACTTACGATTCAAGCTCACGTTGAACCCACGCTGGAAAAAAAAACATTCCTTATGCTATCCACACGACCCACATAGACACAAGGGTTTTCGCACCTCACCTTGTTGTAGATTGTGAAAATCACACTTCACTCCTGTGGCTCTAATAAAAAGATAAAAGATGCAAAACAAACACCACAGTGAGGCTACGCTCACTTCTCTATTATTCAATGAAGACAGATTACATCTTTATATAGTAAAATACTCGACCGAGTCGGTTACATGCAAACCAAAGACAACTAGACTCTTAACTAAGAACTGACTCTTAACATGCCTACAACTGACTCTCACAACTAAAGCTTATAACTGGTGCTTAGAACTAGCGCTTACAATTGGTGCTTACTCCATTATTTCCAAGTCTTAAATATATGAATGCATTTAATTTTTGTCATATGCAAATAACATTTTGACATGGTGGCCGATAGAGTATATAAACCATTTGCAAAAATATTTGTCGGAATCTTGGTAGCAAAAAAATCCAGAAACGCTATATTTGTCAATATTCGTAGATTTAACAAATTCAGAGATGGCATAACTTTAGGTTATTTATGGACATTTCGAGCTGGTGATGGACATCAATGAACATCTTGGTGTTTTCTTAGAAATCTTATTCCAATTCGTTATCCACTTTCTTAATAAATATTTGGATAAATTTGACAAAGCATATGTTTTTTCTCACAAGTAATCACTTACCCTCTTAAAGTTCAATATATCAATACCATAAAGTCACCAATTAATGAATAAACCAGAARTAACACTCCYCTAGTGCACTTATCATCATTACCATACCTCTCCGTATATATAATAAGACATATTGTAATATATATCTTATACCAAAAGAATTTTTTTAATTAATGTGGGACAACATTTATTTTACTCGATAAAAAATATTTATATTACATATAMAATTATTAATTATTAAGTGTATTTGATTTATTTTATCAAGCATTTATTTAAAAAGTATATAAAAGAGTAACATTTATTTTACTTGATTAAAAAAGTATTTATATTATTTATTTTATTTGATAAAAAATATTCATATTAGATATACAATTATTAATATTAAGTGTATTTGATTTATTTTATCAATCATTTATTTAAAAAGTATATAAAAAAGTATTTTTTTAACATATAAAAAAAATACTAAATAAAGAAATAAAGAGGGAAAGATAGAATAATAAATAACTATAACCATTACTAACTAAATAATAAGTTGAGGTGATTTTAGTAAATAATTGAAAAATAAATATTTACATATTATTTTTAGATTTTTATAAATATTTATTCCAAATAAAATTAAGATAAATTTATGATGGTTTTTAATACACATTATTAATATAAATTTATTTAAATATTAATTTAATATACACATCCATATTTTAAAATTTAAAATTTTATATATTTGGAATTTGAATAAATAAATATTTGTTCAAAGTTTAATATTCTAAAATGTTTATCTCATTCAAAATTATATTGATTTGTTATATATGTTAAGAGATGTTTTACATCTCACTATGGAGGAGATGTTCATATAACATAAAACATTAAAATAATAATAAATAAACATTTATTTCAACTATATATATATATATATATATATATATATATATATATATATATATATATAT
>ML854582.1:0-17691 GCA_009831015.1 Picea engelmannii | reverse complement strand
TTTTATATATATATATATATATATATATATATATATATATATATATATTAAGATGGATAAATCTTTGGATGTGCAAACCTTTTTTAGAGTGTAAAATTAAATGTTCACATCAACATACATTTGATTCATCAACTCTCTATACATTAGAAATTAATACATGAATATTATGTTATTCCTTTATAGATTAGAAATTAATACATGAATATTATGTTATTCCTTCTTAAAAAGAAGAAACTTACAATTATAATTCAAAATAATTATGGTAAGATGTGTCAAATATTTTTAACATAAATCAATTCGACCATGAATGAAAATTCTTGAAATGTGTTATTATGGTTTGAGATGAAATGTGTTATTATGGTTTGAGATGAGAATTTTTTTTTTTTTAAAATGATGTATAAGTAAATTTAATATTATAAAATAAAAAAATAAATATGTATTTTAATAAATTAAATATATTATAAAATTAATTAAAAATGAAAATTAATTAATATAAATTTATTATAATTATAATTTTTTAAAATAGTATAATATTTATGATTATTTTTTATTTATTAAAATAAATTTTTATATTTATGATAATAATCATTACTTTAAGATAATAATTTAATATTAAATTGATGTATAAAAATTTTTGGATAAAAAATGAGACATATTCTTATTTATTTGATTATTTAATATATAAAGACATACACCTACATTCATTAGAGTTGAAGATTTAACCCTTAACCTTTTCATATATTCTTTAATAATTTGACTAATTTAAAAAAAAAAATTACAAATATATATTACACTGAGTTGTGCTCATTATTCCCGTGACTTCAAATGTTTATTTTTTAATCCAGGGAAGATAGGAATATCATATACTTTTGGTACAATGATTGAGATAAGTTAATGTTATGATAATAATTATTCCCCTGATTTCAAATGTTTATTTTTTAATGGTTGAGATAAGTTAATGTTATGATAATAATTTAAGTTTACATCTTGATAGGTATAAAAACTTGATTACCACGAGTGAAATGATCAAGAGTGAAATGGTCAAGTTTGAAATCTCTAAATTAATAAATAGAACAGTAAATTAAAAAATCGAGGACACTCGGTTTATTGGTAAGTAAAAATTGCATTCACCTAATAAGAGTTGAATGGTGGAAATTTCATATATTTGCGTAGATATTATACCAATAAGTGCATATTTGTGATGTATGAGCATTTTTAGGTTCGTAGAATTGGTATCAAATATAGATTTTTTTAATGTACGTATAGCTATTGTTTTGTTATTTAGTTTAGTGTTTTGTTACTTAGTTTAGTAGGATAAATAAAGAGATCATTATTTCTAAAAGACAAATTGGGAAAATCAATAGAAGATGGACCAAAACCTATTTTTGGAATTTGTATAGATAGTTCAAGAGGAGGTGAATATTACAAAGATTATTGGGATACACTGAATATTATAAGAACAAATTATAATTGTATTGAATTATCAAAGGAGAGGAGTTTTAGTAATTCAAATTATAATTTTATTGAATTATCAAAGGAGAGGAGTTCTAGTAATTTGTAATGGGAGAAGAGAATGTTCAACTCTAGATTTGTTGAGTCCTCATAATTAATAATGTATTTTGTTTATTGATGAAATTTCGGAGAGAGGAAATGTAATACTTTTGAATAATAATAATAATATATTGATGGTTTTGAGACGACAAGGACAAGAGTTATAAGGGACTATGATTCCACAAAAAAGGGGGCTAAGTGGATAAGCTTTTTATTTTTATAATTTTTATTTATCCATCCTTAATTTAGTGAGGAGGAGAAGGGTCACATGAGCTTCTTGGGGAGGGAAGGATATACTTTGGAGGTGATTCACTCATTATTTCTCAAACATTTTGATTGTTCATTTCATTCTTGCTCACTCTTGTTTTGGTTTTGGGCATGGAAAACAAATTTGTTGGAGGTAGTGAACCATGTCTAGTTGGGTTGTATGAATTATTGGTGTTTTCTAGCAAGGTAATGATACATGTGTGCATGAGAGTGTTGACAATTGTGAGAAGATTGTCCATAGTGGTGAATCCTTGGAGTTTCAACATTGATATTTCCTAACCAGTAGAAATGAGAGCCCTCGAAATAGGTAGAAGAATCTAAGGGAATGCATTGCAAAGAATGGGGGTTCATATTTTTGGGTTGTGTAGGCTGAAGGGGAAAGAGAGCTAGTAAACTGCGATTGTTGTGTAGTTGAGAAATTGTGATATTTGATTGCTAACTAGTTTCCGAAATTGAGATTCAACCTAGGACCCATCTTTGTTGATTCATAGCCTCATCTCAGGGGTGACCTCATGTTCAGAGAATTAGACCAATAGTTTATAAGATTGGGTGGAACGTTCGACGCTTGAAACCAATTGGTAGATTGATTATTTAAAAGATAAGTTCTTAGTGTGTTTCTCTGTGTTCATATTAAATTTCACTATGTATTTAGTATTATCTTTTTGATATGTTTATAGAATGTTTATTGTTGATTAATTGTTGAGTATAGCATGTTAAATATTTATTTTGCTATATGTTTCTTGGTTACTGCATGTGCATTATCATGCTTCTTTATTCATGAAATGGTATCAAAAATTTGAAATTAGACCAAGAAGAAGAATTTAGAGGTACACAGGTAGAATTTACGTGATATATTTGTATCACAACAATTATTTTCGAGACTGTCGGTATGGGTATGTTACAGATTGGTAAGAGAGAAGAAATTGTGTTGTGGTGTGACCTAGTGGGGAGTTGGGAACGTTACATATTGGTATTACAGCATGGTTTGCAGCGCTACGCCATATAGGTCAACTTACAAGTTGAAAAATTGTATTCTGCATGAATACCCAGCCTACAGATGCTTGGGAAGCCAAAGGAGTTTCTTGAATTTAGGCATTATTAGAAATTTTGGAAAATTTCCGAAAATTTGAATATTTTCCATAGAGTGACATCATGATAACATGGAATCCACAGGCTGGATGAAATGGAATCAACATGGCGATGGCATGGCGCTGTACTATGGAAAGGCCACAATGGTGGGTCATGGTGGTGGGCATTGTGGTAGCGAGACATCGAGAAATACAGAATTTTCCTTACGCAGTCTTCATTGCAAAAGATGGATCTGGATGTGGAACCTTCACTCCAAGTAGCCGGATCCATGATTTATTTTTGGAAGAAACTTTAGAAAACGTTGGACCTTGGATATGAAACCCTACCATTGTAACCTTAACCATCTGAAAATTCGAAAAATTTGGGATTTCATTTAAGTGGATTTTGACAAAATCTAGATCCATATATGGAATTGTGACGTTGTGGAACCTTGAGTCTGGTGACATCATGATGATGTGGAGTCCATGTGGTAGGAGACATGGATTCCACATGGAAAGGTATGTGGAGCCCATGTGGTAGATGACATGGGGTCCATATGGTGGTGGTGATGTGGAAGAGCCTTGGTAGTAGACTCTTATGGGGGAACTTTGTGTATTGGAACTATGGCTATCCAAATATCTAGAGATCTAGGATTTTTCGTTTTAAGAAAATTTTCAAAAAGGTCAAATCCAAATGGGGGAATATTGCAGATGGAAACTTGACCATCTAGAAGAGTAGAGATCTAGGATTTTCTTTTAAGTCCATTTGTTGGAAAATTCAAATGTTGAATATGTGGAACCTTGTCAATGGAACCGAGTCCATCCAGGGTAGCAGGAGGTATGGAGATCCAAAGATATGAGATTTCTCTTAAGTGACCTTTTATGAAAACTCATATGCTAGAAATCCATAATTTCTCCAAATATATGAGATATATCTTACGTGAACTTGGGCACATGGAACCTTAACCATCCAAAAATCTATAATTTCATTTTAGGTGATTTTTTTATGAAAAGTTGAATTCTAAATATCGGAGGTTGGGCAAGGGAGGCTAAAGAGGAAACACTGCATCCCCTTGGAGTGTCATGTGAACCCATGTACCATGTCAGTGTTTCCACATCAACAATGAAACATTATCATATTGCTAGATAAGCAGATGAATAACACATATTTTGTCTATAACAATAGAAAAATAACTTAGATTGACATGAAAATTTATGTGTTTTGTCCATAGTGAGGAGGGATACAAAACTGCTAGTGAGGGTCACTAGCCATTTCTCCTTGAATTTTCTAGAAAGTTAAAAATAGTGGATTTTAAAGATTTAGTTCTAGCTTAGTGACCAACATCTAGATTACTAGTATATTTTTATACAGAAATAAAAAAAATAGACACAAAAATACTCGGTGAAGGAGTTGGCCAAATTCCAAGGGATTTTAAATGGGGATGTTGGAACAAGCCAAAATCCACTATTATTAAAATTTGGATAAATGTTATAGGATTATTCATGAATGGAGAAGAAGAAGCACCTATATCATTAATAGAAAAACAAATTATAATATGCCTAATTATAACAAAGATGGTTTCTTTCACATTTTGTGGAATTGGGAGTATAAGCATATCAGTTCATACTCAAGATTGTAGATTAGAGACATAGAGGATGCAAATGGATCCTATAGTCATGAGAGAGAATCCAATTTCCTTTATCCAAGTGTAAATTCCTTTTTCATCATAGTAGTTAATTGATTTCTTTTAGCAAGTGTGAATTTTGTTTCCTACAAACGTAGTTATTCAATTTGCTTCCCGTGAGAGTGAGTTCCATTCTCTTTCCATAGTTTATAGATCCTTTCCAAAACTTGTGAATTGTTTATACCCTCTCTATAGAGGTAATTATTGAAACTACAACTATAAAAGAAATCAGTAAAATAAAATTTGTGACCTACATATATATTGTGTAGTAGCTTACAAGTTCAAAGAGAACCATGGGTTGAAAATTTGATCCAAAGCCCCTTGATCTCCTTGATATTGAATTAAAGACGTGATTCTTGTCAATCATATTTCATCTCCCAAAACCATAAAATCCATAAATTCATTCACTCATAGGTATCCCAAGAAAAAAAATACTATATCCATGCTATGAACAAATTTGAGATCATGTCTCTAATGGAGGTTCCATGAAATGTGCGGGTCATTGTGAAAATATGAGCCTTAAAATGGGTGATAATTACTTGAAAACCCACATGTGTTTTCTTTGAACTAGGGTATTTGTGACATTGTTTCAACTGCTAAATGGTTACATACATTAGGTATCATCACCATAGACTTTCATGAGTTATACATGGGTTTCCAACAAGGAATTACTACACTTTCCAAGGAATCATAGTCAATTATCCAAACATAATTAGTTCACACCCTATGGAAAATCTTCTTTAAAAAGTAATTGAGTATTTCTCACCTAATTCCATGCAATTGAATTCTTTGAGACACCTTCTCAACCCATCCATCTTGACATACAATGTATCTTATCCAAACACCAATTAGTCTTGGAACCCCCTAAGGCTTCCCACCCTCTTGAAGTGCACAAGATCATTCTATTACACTCCATGTAGCCTCTAACCTAATGTATTCCCTTACTATCACCCATTTCCAAAAAAAATGAAACCAAAAATATAATTTAGAGTTTCTAGCTGATGTTCTCTTCCATCCTAGTACTAGTCCTTATTTTTCACCCGTCATCATGGTCCACAAAAGATAAGAAATTGGCACATGTATCTTCACTTTTGATCTCTTAACAAAATGACTGTCAAGGATACATTTCCTATTCCCATCATTGAAAACCTCTTGGATGAGATCAAAGGAACTCAATTCTTAACTAAAATTCATCTCATTCTAGCTATCACCAAATTCACATGAAGGAGGAAGATACTCCCCATACTATTTTTTGCACTGATGAATGCCACTATGAGTTATGGGTGATGTCCTTTGGCCTTTTCAATGGAACTTCCACTTTCTAGAGTCTCAATATCTATGATTTTGGGTCACTTTTGGTGGATGTTACATAATCTCCACTAATTGTGTTTTCTTAAGTAAGAATATTGTATATTGAGTAATTAATTCCATTTCCAAAGAGATTCCTTGTTGTTAGGAGTTAGGAACAACATATTTCAACCCTTTCTCCATAATTTCATCCTTATATTTTTTTATGACATCTTGATCTATAGTAAAAATTGCATTGCCCATGTCACACATGTGGATTAGGTCTTGCAACTACTTGTTAATCATAAAAAAATTCTCAAGAGGTCCAAATGTGCCTTTGGTGTCTATGAAGTGGAATATTTGGGCCATATTGTTATTAATGATGGTGTACATGTTGACTTGAATGAAATTGAAGCAATGAAGGATTGACCATGTCCAAAAACTCTTAAAAGTTTGCAATGTTTTCTTGTCTCACTGATTACTATAGAAATTTCATCAAGAACTATGTTATAATTGCAATCTCCTCACAAACTTGATTAAAAAAATTTGGTTGGAATGAAACATCAAATTATGCCTTCTAGGATTTGAAGAATGCTATGTGTACAAACCCAATACTCGATTTTCCTTACTTCACTAATACCTTTGTTTGTTTATGCAATTGCTCTTCTAAAGGCATCATAGTAGTACTCATGCAAGACAAAATTACATTGTCCTTTACTAGAAAACAACTTAAAATGAGAAGCACTTGGGAAAATCCACTTATGTAAAATAAATTATTACTATCTTGCATGCTATGGATATCTAGCATCCCTACTCG
Organism: Picea engelmannii; assembly: GCA_009831015.1. Lineage (NCBI taxonomy): Eukaryota > Viridiplantae > Streptophyta > Pinopsida > Pinales > Pinaceae > Picea > Picea engelmannii. The sequence continues at coordinate 11,017 of ML854582.1, read as the reverse complement.
CTTGGGAAACATTTCCAAGTTAAAAATAATCATAACAACCTGAAATACTTCTTGGAAAAATGGATTTCGTCCCTTCAGCAATAAAAATGAGTCACCAAAATGTTGGGATATGATTATGATATAATTTATAAGAAAGACAATGAAAATGTGGTATAAAATGTTCTCTCTCAAAAGTATGAAGAGGAAGAGTCCCTCTTTTCACTCTCCTTCATCGTAGTACATTGGTTAAATGAGGTTAGAAAAGAGTGGTTCACAAATCCCAAAATTGTCCACTAATACAACAACTTCAAATGGCACCCCATGTGTAATATATCCCATTTTATACAATTTTTTTTTATTGTATTCTTTTTGTGTAACTAATAACACTTAAACTATAATATCATAAACTAGATTGTTTGAAATAGTTCATGATTAAATCTTTTATTCATCTAGGGTCATTGTTTATTTCTACTGAACCTTATTAATATCATTACACCCAAAGCTAACAATATTATTTTCTTGTGATACCCCAAATCAACAAGGGCTACGACTCCCTCGCTCTTCTCGAGAGACAATGTTTTCATAACCATTTTAAGGGCATATCATCCAAGAGGTCCCTTCATGTAGTTTTCTTTACCCCCTCTCTATATATATATAAACCTTATTACAAAGGATTCCAAGAGCAAAATCCATTTTTCTACAACAAAACAAAAAGGTAAGAGAAGGACCTTTAACTCAAAGATCTAGTTTGATTTTGATATTAACCACTGATCCTATTAATACGTATTACAAGGCACATGTCTTAGTGGTAATATCACTACGAAATAACAAGGAGGTTCAATACCTTTAAGGTCGCATAATTCCAAACCCGTTGAGTAAATACAAGTTGATAGGTCTTATTAATTCCAACAGGTCGTCGATCGGTGGTACTATACTCTTGCCAGGGGAAAGTAGCTTAGTATTAACACCGGCCTTCAACAAATTAAAAGGATTATCCGACATGGATATTATAATGAAGGATTATCCTTTACTGTACTCATGACTTATCATCGTCAGAGTCCCAACAAATCGGGTTACTCCACTTCCCCAACTTTGCATGGCTTACTGTGTACGAGATTATATTCATATAAGTAAGAGTGGAGGCTCAAGATACATATGAAAACTCGTTTGACAATGAACCTCAATTTCACTTTTTTTCAGGGTTGGCCAAAAGTAGTGTTATTCACTTCTTCCCTCTACCAGAGCGTAGAATTCATGGCTTGTCTCTGGAAATAGGATTTTCGCTTCACTGGTTACACTTTGTCATTCTTATGCGGAACTTCCAGTAATGGAGAGTTGAAAGGATGCTATTATCGTTGAAGGTAAGTTCAAAATTTCACCCTATCAAGAATATTACTCTCTATTTTCATTTTCTAGAATAAAGTAGTCATGCGTATGCTTTCTGTTCTGGATATTGTCTCTGCTAAGTTCTTTTGTAAGTTTCTCATACTGGTATTCGTACAAAATCAAGGTAAGGGTAGTATAAGGAAAAGGTTATTATAACCAAACAGAAGAATACAATGCATGTTGTCCTTTTCCCACAACCTTTGTTGTGGGCTGAGTAGAAAGTTGTGCATACTAATTTTTGTAGTCAAGCATTCGCCCATTACCAGATGATGCCCAGGATAAAATGCCCATCCACAGTATTATCCTTATCTTGTATGTTTCACGTTACATTCTATAGATAACTTACTAATATCATTTGTCCCTTTACCCAACTCTATCCAAATCAAAATTACTCACCCATCTGAATCTTGTCTTTACATTGAGTTTTCTTTCACTATTCACTACAATTAGCACTACCATTTGTAAATGTTATTTTTATTAAAAGGAAATAACTGGGTAACCCATAATTTATCTGGGTTATAAGTTAAGTATTTGACATCATCGTCGTATTCGAATTCATGATAGCTGTTCTTTGATTTCAGGAATTAGCATGTTCTTTGATTTCAGGAATTAGCATGAAGTATTGTTATAATTGAAATGTAGATATGAACCTATGTTGTTTTCCTGTTCATAGAAAACTTAATTTATCTTACGCGTCTACGAAACTAATGATGGGTATCTCATGTGTGAGGTAACCCATCAGTCGTCCGATATCGCCCTCTTCCTCCGCACTTCGACATCTTCTCCAGGAGCTCGGTTACCTAGATCAACCTTATATCAACTCTAACTTCATACACAATAGCAGTTGTAACTAGGAAAATACTATGTGGCTATCTTTAGTGGGATTTACTTCCAATTCAACCCACAAAAGATAAGTAACATCATCCATGAATTTATTTCTTTAGATTTTGTCTATTCTTGTTTTGTTTTTACTAATTTTAAATAGGGTTTCTCTTATATAAGTTGTGATTTTGTTTTACAGGTACAACAGTATGGTCTTGAATTCACAAATGAAAAATCTACTTACGAAAGGTACTCGGGTTCCTCTTTCTAGGAAACACTTGTCCTATAATTCTAAATACAGAAAACAAATTGGAATTATTTGTTCTACTATTGTTCCACTCAGATCCATTAAACTCTCTCTTCTTCTTTTTTAACTCCAGATACCACATAGGTTGGCATTTTATTCAATTTAATATTTGTGAGTTTGTTTACATACCTCCATACATATTTATTCTTATTCCGTATTACAGAATAATGCATATGTATTATTTTATTCAATTTAATATTTGTGAGTTTGTTTACATACCTCCATACATATTTATTCTTATTCCGTATTACAGAATAATGCATATGTATTAGTATATACGAATATCCTGTAATAAATATTACTAATACAAACATTTACTATATTACGTTTTTCTGAAAATATTATAACTTTAACTTTGGGAGTAATCTCTAACGTAAAATTTAAACCAAGTCTATTCAAAACATGTTCTTTTATTCAAGATAAAAATAATGTTGAGTCTTCTTACTACTATTGTAATTCAGTAACTTAAAACTGAGTGTTTGCATTGATCTACAATTTATTTGTTGAATGTTTAATTCTATAGCTCTTCTTGTTTACCATAGTTTTTCTCACGATCTGCTTTATGTATTCTTATTTATATAATAACAGAAAAACCCCGATTCACTCCCATTCTATAGAAATAGTAAGGTATTCTTTTCCTTTTAGTGCATAAAAATATTCAATACGCTTTGGTTGTAGGATATTTAGACAAACATACTACTGTATCTGAAAAGATCCAAAATTTAAGATTTAGTAAATTATGCAGAATTATTGAAGTTTTTTTTTCCAGGATTTATAACTAGATTACATAATTCCATGATAAAATGATTATTTAATTCTTGCAACATACACAGAACTATACAGATTCAATTTTATAATATAAATATAATTTTTGTAGCTACATGCAAATCATTAATCCCAACACAAACAATAAGATACATCTATATAGATAAGAGTTTGTAATTATAAGCAATTCAATTTCTTTTTTATATGTCACTATGGTTGTGATAGAGGTGAGAGTTCTGTGTAGAGGATTGACATTCAAAGGAGACAAGCTTTCTTTTTCAAAAACAAGAACAAGACAACAATACACTCTTGTTTCTCTGGTCCAGTAGTCATATACAAAGATGTTCTGCAAGAGGATTTTCACTCAGGCATTCCTAGTATTGAAAATTCTTACATGCAAACTACAAATAGTAAAAAACAAACAATGAATAGGAATGAAACCATGGCACAAATGCGGAACAACAGAAGCGCAATTCCAATCGCGGATTCATAATACCAACCTTGCAAAGTTGAATCAAACAAGAGCGTAGGATCTTAACCCTGCAAAGTTCAATAACAGGTAGAACTACGGGTGTAGGACTTCAACCTTGTAAAGTTGAAGCAAACAAGAGAAAGCAACAAACAACAAACCACTGAACAAGCACCAAGAGGTCCAACTGCAGCTGCAAAACCTCAACTTTGCAAAACCTCAACTTTGAAAAGTTTAATCAAACAACAACAAGAAGCATCCATCGAACTAATGAGAAAGAAACAACCAATATTGCCCAAATTCACCACAAAAAAGATTGTATCAAAAAATCAAAGGAAAATGTGTTGGAACATGCCTCTTAAGTAAACATTTACATTTAAGGCTTMAAGGGCCTCAGGCTATGTAAACATTTAAGAAAGAATGGAGTGTGGTATGCCTCTTTAACKTACACAACAATAATAAAAATGTATCTTTAAGTACTTAATAATAATWATAATAATAACAATAGTTCGAATAATAGAGATTATGCAAAAAAATGATAGTCAAAGGACAAATTATTATGAAGGCAACTAATAAAAAACAACTTTTAGCAAGCATGGAGMACAAGTAAATCGYAGTGAGAATTGAACTTGAAACCTCCTTTACATATCCAATCGGTCTTCACCCCTACTAGTTTTTTTTAATTGTTTTATTAATATGGTTGTTTAATGTTTTTTAATTATTGTTTTTTAGTTAATGCTTTTTATAATTAATCATTTTACTATTAATGTTTCTACTATTTATGTTTTTATAAGGAGTATAGATTTATCTTAACCTCATATCCATCAAGAAACATTAAGAGGGATCCAATTTATTTTTATAAACATATTCTCAATACAAAATTTAATAGAAATTTTAAAAATAGATGTTATTGGGGTATTCTTTTATTGTGTATATAATATTTATATTCATCAAAAGTTTGGTTATAAAAAATATAAATATTAAAATGTTTATTTTTCAATTTATAAAGGATAAATAAAGATGTAAATGAATTTATATTTAGTCTAGTTTCCTTTGGAATTGGTTTTGTTGAATGATAAGTGTTATCAAGAAGAATAATTTAAAATTGTGTTTAAAAAAAAAAAAATTAGTTATTATTAAGGAAGGTTATTATCTATATTATATTTAATATTTTACTTTTAATATTATACAAACTACATCAAATCATTATTGTATTTTTTTCAGTCAGGGTTATGGACAACACACAATTTTCAAATTTTAGTTGGGATTTATATCATATAGCCAAATAGGAGGAATACTTTACTCTTTTAAAAAATATCATCACCACATTTTACAGTAAATTTTTTTTTGTTAAGGATGAAGAATTCACTCTTGCAAGGACCACATAACATACTTGTGAAATGATTGGTGTTAATGTTAAATGGCCTTGAGTGTGTCATGGACTAATATAGTCTTTATATAGTTGTTGAATAAAATTGTGATAAACAAAGTTTTCTAAATTTTGAAAAAATATCTTTTTTAAATTTGAAAAAGGATTTTCTTAATATATTTATTAAATTTGATCAAGATGTTTATTTAAGATCAATTTCTGAAATATGAAAATATCATATAACTTTAAGATAAAAAATTTGTATACTTATTTTTATAAACATGCATTTTAGTCAATTCAATATTAAAATAATTATACTTTGTATACGTATTTGGCAATTGTTATTTCATACCTGATATATATATATATATATATATATATATATATATATATATATATATATATATATATATATTCTTAAATACGTCAATGTCATTTTTATAATTAAAAAATATGTTGAAAAGTTCATGGACATTAACAATGGAACACAACTAATATATAAAAAAAAAATGCACAATGTACCAAGGGATAGAACCTAATAAAATGATCTTACCCGGACTACGATATATATATATACATTCTATAAACTATATGAATAATATGTAGCATTAATAATTCAACACAACCGAAACTAATATATAAAAAGAAAATGCAAAATGTATCCCCCAATAAAAGAATCTTACGTACACCAAAAGGTACAAATTGATTTGGTATTAATGTCTTTAGCACATGTATAAATAATTGTCTACAAAGTAAATATGATTCTAGACATTGCATTGTGACAAACATTTCCCATCGTCGCAATACTTAAATGTCCTTATAACAAGAATAAATCATCATCTATAAATTTAAAGTTGATTTTTTATCAATGTTCTTAGAACAAATATAAATCGCCATCTACAACATATATATCAAGTAGATTTTTTATCAATGTCTTTAATACATGCATACATTATTGATTTTTTTTTTATCAATGTCCTTATCACAAGTATAATTCATTATCTGCAAATTTGAATATGATTTGCTATCAATGTCCTTAGGACAAGTATAAATGATTATATACAAACTAAAATATGATTCCAGACATTTTTTTGTAATGAGCATTTCCCAAGGTCGTGATCTGATGAACATTTCCCAATGTCGCAATGTGATGAAAATTTCTCGTTGTCGCATTGTGGCCACTATTTCCCAACGTTGCAAAAAATATATATGTTTCTTCAATGTGTCATGGGTTTCTCGACATCACATTATAATGAACATTTCTCAATGTTGCATCTCTAAATGTCACAATGTGTCGAACATTTCCCATTGTCACATTATGACGAACATTTCCCAAAGTCACATTGTGACGAACATTTCTGAATGTTGCATTGTGACCGACATTTCTCAAAGTCACATTGTGATGAGCATTTCCCAATCTCACAATGTGACTAACATTTCCCAAAGTCGGATTGGGACGAACATTTCCCAAAGTATCCTTATCATGAACATTTTGTAACATCACAATGTGATGAACTTTTCACAATGTTACATTTTGATGAACTTTTCCCAACGTCAGAATCTGACGAACATTTCCCAATGTCTCATTGTTACAAACATTTTCCACTGTCTCATTGTGAAAAATATTTTCCAACGTCACAATGTCGCAATGTGATGAACATTTCCCAACGTCACAATGTAACAAACATTTTCTAATGTCGCATTATCATGGACATTTCACAATGTCGCAATGTACGAGCATTTTTGAGCATCTCATTTTGACGAACAATTTCCAATGTCTCATTGTGATTCCCATTTCCCAACGTTGCAAAAGTAAAAGATGATTCTACAATGTGTGAAGTGTTTTCCGACATCACATTATGATGAACATTTCCCAACGTCGCAATGTGATGAAAATTTCCCAATGTCGGATTTTCACGAACATTTTCCAACATCGAATTATGACAAACACTGTATGATGCATATGTGACAAACATTTCGAACTATTTGATTATGATGCAAAACCCATATATAGTTAAGCATACAGGTGGTCAAGCATAGGCGATCACTCAGTAGTATTACATTATTAGTGTATTAATACTTTATTTAATAATGTATAAATACTTAATTAGTACATTAATGTATTAATAAAGTATATATACATTAATAAATCATTCAAACATAAAAAAAAAATTAAAGTATTCAAAAATACATTAAAGTATTACATTATATTACATTAAAGTATTAATACATTAATAAAATATTTATATAATAATAAAGTAATAATACATTAATAAAGTAATGATACATCAATAATGTAATAATACATAAACACATTAATACTTTATAATAATGTATTACCTCATTATTATAATGTTTAAATATATTATAATTAATAGTAAATATTAATAATAAATAATACTTTATTACTTTATATATTAATATATTGTATATATAGGATTAATACTTTATATAGTATTAATATATTTTATATATTAATAATATTTTATTAAATATATTATAATTAATAATAATACTTTATAATTTTTAAGACTTTTAAGGGTGCACCTGCTCTGCAAGATTAGGGTTCACATGCACCAACAACCCTCCTACCCTGACCACGTCTGAACTCCACTACACACCTTTAATTGCCTCTGCACCGTGGTACTGATCGTCGCAAAAGAATGGGAACATAAGTGGGAGCGAAAGCCCCACCTTACTGCAACGTCACTGCTAATGATCCAGAGAACTTGTGAGTGCACAGATCATCCTTTGATCCAACATTGCACCTATGAGACCAATATCTGCAGGAAGAGATGGCTATTAGCAAAGAATCGAACATGAATGTTGATTCCTCACATCCAAAAGTAGCTCGAGCTTGGATACATGGAAAATGTATCCCCCAAGCCTCGGTTCCACCCAGATATGTCATCAAAACCACCAAGATAGGGGAACACACACATTTCATAAGAGACCATACCCTCATAGAGAAATTCCTAGGTCTCTGGTCCACAGAAAAGGACCTAACACACTGGATCAAGGCGTAGTGGAACCCCAAGGGAGACTATGAGCTCCAACTGAGCTCCAAAAGTTTCTTCAAAGTAATATTCTACAACCTAGAAAACAAGGACATGATATTTGAAGGAGGACTATATTTCTATAATTCGCCTAGCCTCTACCTCCGCTTCTGGACAGACCTCTTCTGCCCATAAAAGGAAAACTTTTCATATGCACCGGAATGGATTCGCCTCTATTCCCTACCTCAAGAGTTCTCGTTAGAAGCAATTTTACTGGGCATAGGTAGTACCCTAGGTAAATATGTCAAATCATCTGAAAATACACCTCTTATGCAAGGATCTATGTCTATATGAACATATTCAAAGATCTGTTGGGAACAGTTACCTTAGAATATCAAGACGAGGAATGGGCCCAAACCATAGACTATGAACACATTCCTTTCAGATGTCGAAAATGCCATGAACATGGACACCTTTTCAGAGACCTACCTCTCAACACCCCCCCAAAAGGGAAGATGAAGAGAAAACAAAGGAATGATTTATTGAGGTGAAAAATCAAAGGACATAAGCATAGAAGAAGCCCACTATCATCAACGGAAAAAAAGTACCCAAATAATAACACTTTTAAAGCCCTCAACCGCCTCCCAGAGGCAGAAGAAGTGGAAAATCCCCACAAGGTCATGGAGACAGATCCCAACAAAAACAAGGAAGACCAACCGTCAAAAGAGTATCAAACCCCAGTAAACCAAGCAGATCCACAGACTCACCCAGTATTAGGAAAGGAACCAGAAAAAGAGGAAGACACGGTCATGGAAATAGATGAGCAGGACCTCGCAGAAATCAAACTAGACAGGTTAGAAGAAGCACTCAACAAGAAGGATCTCCAAATCTTACCAGAGGACCAACTCATGAAAGTTCATAAAGTATTTCTGGACTCATCAATAGGTTCCACGTCAAGGTTGGGTATCAGCACAAACCCAAACCAAGATCCAAGAAAACACCCAAAAGAAAACAAGCAACGGGGCAAAAAATTGGCTCATCAGCTAATAAAGGAAGTGAGAAACTATATGATCAACTCAAAACAGATTCACAATCTCTCAAAGAGCTCCTTTTCCTACCCACCCAATTGTTAAATATGAACATCCTCACCTGGAATATCAGAGGCCTAAATGGAAGATCCAAACAAAGGACTCTCTAAAATTGCATAAAAATGGAAGACCCTGATGTATTCCTGATATAAGAGACAAAATGTGTAGGGAAAATTGCAGAAGATATCATCAAAAGATGTTGGCTTAATTGTGAATCCTACCAAACAAACTCAAAAGGGGCTTTAGGAGGTCTGGCCATCCTATGGAATCCTGCAACAGTCATCCTTGATCAAGGCTTCTCCACACCATGCACCATCACATCATACTATATATCCATCAGTTCAGACAAGGAAGGAATGATCACAAATGCCTATGGACCGCAGAATAGCCAAGACAAATAGCTATTCCTTCAAAACCTGGATTACCTAGGTTCCTTAGCAGAGGGAAAGCGATGGATAATAGGGGGCAACTTCAACATGATTCTCACACTAGAGGAAAAGCAAGGGGGTGGAAAGTTCCTGGAGCAAGATAGCACAAAGTTCCAGTAACTCATAGAGAACCTCAAACTGGTAGACATTGAGAATAGCAATGGCACTTACACTTAGACCAAAAAAAGACCAGGACACCATCAAATAGCATGCAGGCTTGATTTCTTCCTCATCTTGGAAACTCTCCTCTTGGAAGGTCCCCTAGTAGATTCCAACATCCTCCCGAAAGCAAGTTTGGACCACTGGTCGGTTCATCTCTAGGTTGAAACTATTTCCACCCCCAAGATTAAACCCTTCAGATTTGAAATTTTTTGGCTCTCCCATCCAAACTTCCAGGAATTATCCTGTCACTTCTGGAGCACTGCGGAAAAAAAAAATGGGCACAAAAATGTTTTGATTTCAGCAAAAACTCAAACATTTTAAACAACGGGTGCGCAAATGGAACAAAGAGGTCTTTGGGAACATTTTCCAAGAGAGGAAATTACTGGAACAAAAACTAGAGAACCTCGAGGCACAATTCATTCAATAAGGAAACACAATCACCCAACAACAGGAGGAAAGTGAACTCAAAAGGAAATTAGAAGAAAGACACAAGCAATAATAGATCATGTGGAGACAGAAATCTCAGGTTCAATGGCTCAATGAAGGAGAGAAGAACACCAAATTCTTCCAACGTTCTATGATTCATAGACGCCTTATCAATCGCATCATGAAGATACATGACTCGCAAGGAAACACCCTATTAAATTATCAAGAAATAATGTATGAGCTAACATACTTCTACAAGGATCTCCTCTTAGAACCCCAAGTGGATCGTACCTCAGCAATAGAGCGGGTGATCCAAAACATTCCAACTATGATCACCCAAGATCATAATGAGGATCTCATGACACCAATAACGCAAGTAGAAGTAGATAAGGCTATTCAGGAGTTGCGCACAAGCAAGGCTCCTGGTCCAGATGGTTTCACAATATACTTCTTCCACTATTGTTGGCCAATGTTAAGGGAGGAAGTGTGGTAGCTGGTGGAAGAATCACGCAGCTCGGGAAAAGTTCTTCCAGTATCCACTTTCCTCACTCTAATACCCAATGAAGAAAGAGTCACAAACTCGAGGAACTTCAGACCCATATCTCTTTGCAACGTGATCTACAAAATAATTTCCAAGGTCATAGCTCTAAGACTCAATCCTATACTACCCTTCATCATGTAACATACCCACTATCGTAATTTAAAAAAAATTGGGGTTAATCTCCCACAAATGAGAAATCCCCACAAACCGGCATTAGCGAAATGCCAATCCCTGGTTCAATATCGGGATTCGGGGTTTCTAAGGTTAAAACTCATTCAC
>ML854581.1:8396-28836 GCA_009831015.1 Picea engelmannii | reverse complement strand
ATGTGACAATGAACAACAATGTGTCCTACTTGATTACATATCCAACACCTTAGGGTGTTATGAAATCTTTCTTTATATTTTCTTGCATAATATCTACATTCCAAATCTTGGTGACCATATTCATTACATGAGTAACAGTGACCATGAAAAACATTTTCATACCTTCGCTTTGGTGTCCATATTGTAGTTGTCTCTCTTATTTGATGTGTAAAGATGGCTTCTTGATGTCTTCCTTGCTTTTCTCTTTTGAAACTTTCCTTGCCTTGTGTAGATGGTTTACTTGCAACACTATTTCCATCATTTGAGAGTGAGGGACTTACCTCATGCTTCTTTGAGGTTCTTGCTTCAACATGTGTAGCTTCTTTTTTGTATCCAAGACCCGATTTATCATTTTGTGATCTTTGACTATCCAAGATCTCATTCAAGATTGTTGAGCTATTCAAGAATTTGTTTGACTTTTCTACTTTCTTTATAAGATCACCAACTTCATCTTCCAACTTATGACAGGACTCTTCCTTTTCATTTACTTGATTCTCTAGTAATTCCTCTATCCTTTTGGCTTCTTCAATTTGGGTCTTGAGATGGACATTAACTTCAAGACTTTTTCTAATCTCATCATATAGCTTCTTATTCTCTTCTATTTCATTCCTTAGTCTTTTGATCCCTTCTTCTTTTTCTTCTAATTGATTCTTTTGATCTCTTCTTCTTTTTCTTCTAATTGAGTCTTTTTACTTTCTTCTTGTTCCTTGATCATTTCCTTTAACTTTAAGATACACCTTTGATTCTTTTTAAGAAACTTTTTAGTGTTTTCATAAAGATAGCTATATTCTATGTAACAATGGTCATAGTTGTAATCAAATAGACCCCATTCAACTTTCCTTTTAAAATCTGATAGTTCTTCTTCTGCTTCTTCCATGGGATAACTAACATTTAATTGTACATATACTATCTCTAGATTTTCTTCTTCACTTGTAGATAAATATTCAACATCATCACATTTTGAAATACTGCAATCAAGGTTTTTTGGTGATTCTTTACCTTCATTGATATTGATAGAATTGTCTTCAAGGTCTTCCTTTTTTCCAACATCATCACATTTAGAATCATTGCAAATAGAGGATTTTGGATATTCTTGACCTTAATTGTTCTTGATGGATTTGTCTTTAAGGTCTTTCTTTTTTCTTTGGTAAGTCTCCTCTATATTTTTCCATAGATCCTTGCAGGAAGTGCATTGTCCCATGCTCTCTTTGATAGAACTTGAGAGTCCACTAAAAACGGTATTGAGAGCCAATGCATCATTCTTATTTTCTTCTTTGAGATGCAAAATTTGACTTGTTCTTCAAAGGAATTGATCCACAAATAGCTTCTTTCGAAGAACTCGCTCCTATTTCCTTCAAATTCCCCTCCATTTATATTCTCCATGTAGAATAATTTTCCTCATCAAGGATTGGAACTTCATAATCCATTTGTGTATCCATGGATCTCCTCCAATCTTGTTAAGGATTATAGTGAAGGCCTGAATCTGATACCAATTGTTGGACACACAGACCACACTGAGAGGAGGGGGTGAATCGGTGTAGGGCTCTTTTTCAAACTTCCCTTCACAAAACTCCTTAGTTAACAATCAACATTTAATCATTACTTATTGTTGTCATTTGTAACCAGTTAAATGTGAACATACATAAAAAACATATAACAACAACATATATCATCAATAAGTCATCACCACAAGGAACAGAAACAACACAAGATGTATGTACAATTTTATTTTTATTATGGACTACATTTCTTGGGTTATCAACAAAAATTGAATAGAGTTACAAATCCACAAGAGCAAGAACTCTAGAATGCAAGACTCAACTTACACAACTCAACACCAACTGAGAAGAGGAATCAATCCTCAACAGAAACCAATATGTCAACAGGTACGCGACCTGTTAGTAGTGAAACACAAGCATGTATGTTCCCTACCAGTAGTACAACTCGAGTATGTACAAAACCTATCTATACTATAGCCTGTGTATTACTTTTGAACATTTAGGGTTGTCTCTCCATGAAAAACTCAGATCCTCTGCAGCCTTCTCTCACATTCACTTCTTCCTTTCACTATCCAATATGTACCATAACTAATCACAACAAATATGTGCTCTCCAAAAACTCACTCATTCTCCTCAACCATGTACCACAAAAACCCTTCGCCATCTGCCAAGAAATACAAAATGTGCGTCAACAAAAAGTATCAATGATAAATATACTAGTGGTGTATTTTTGTAGATCCGACTTATACAGAAGATCCCATGCAACCACTAGTCTCTCTAGGGAGAATTTTCAAATCTCCATAACTATTTCTCATGCATACTTCAAAATCCAACTATTCATAGAAATAATACATACATTTTGAACCAATGGATAGATCTCATGTATCTGAGCATTGTAGACCTTCCTGAGAGCTTGATCTTACAATATATAACCTCTGCATCTTTATATTTTCAAGTTTCCATGGATTTACCAACATGTACACACCCTAATACACTTCCAAGCCGCATATGTACACACCCTAATAAAATGTCATCTCATGTACGCCTTAGTATGTACGCACCCTAATACACTGTCACCCTGTGTACGCCTCAGAAACTAGGGTTTCTGAACTTCCAAAAATTTCACCGTCAAGATCTCAGACTTACGGAAACTTTGATGTGTCCATGAGATCCTCCAGAGCATCTCTCTCTCAGAATAGATCTTCAATATATGCTCAAGAGATATCTTTCACAAGAGACCCTTGCCTCTTATTTATACTCTCCAAGTAGCTTCCTTAGAAGCATCTTCTAGGCCACTTTGTCCACATAGTCACCTATGTCCAACTTTGCCCAATTTTCCACTTTTCCATGTATCCAATAGACACTTGACCACTTAACCCATTTTTATCATTTTAGGGTTAACCTTCTTATAAACACTTTCCATAATTAGAAAGTTCTCCATTTACTTTATTATTTAAATAATCCTCCTTGACTATGTCACTTCACTTTATTATTTAAATAATCCTCTTTGACTTTGTCACTTCAATTTATTTTTTAAATAAAATTTTTTTTGCAAGAAATTTTACTTATTTGACCTTTTGGGGCTTCAAGTCAACATATGAGGGTCCTCCAATGTTGTAAGGCCATAACTCTCAAACTGTGAGGAGTTACGTGAGGTTACACATACCACCGAAAATGGAATGAAAAGAACTATCCATCAAGGATAGTTTCACTGACAAATTCACTGATCTTCATCTCATTATTCCACAATTAAGCATGGGTTCCCTAACCATACTTCTAGGATAACTCAACCACAAAGCGTCTTCCCATGAGGGATTTCACCATAAGGGGACCAATTTGGAGTTCATCCATTTGTACTATTCCACAATTAAGTATGGGTTCTCTAACCATACTTCTAGGATAACTCAACCGCAAAGCGTCTTACTGTGAGGGATTTCACCATAAGGGGACCACTTTGGAGTTCATCAATTTGTACTTCCTATCAACCATGACAAGACAATAATGAGTCATATTTACATCAATCCAACTGGAATAACCCATGACAATATATTACTATGACATTGTCCCTTTGTCATTGATTCCATGCATGATCACATGATCCAATGATCAATACATGAATGCATCAAACCATCAATGACAACACATCGATCCATATTCATCTATGCAACACATTGATCAATCCATTGACAGTACATACTTCATCAATATACTATGACAAGACATTGTTCCTTTGACATCAATCAATTAACCTTTGACATCAATCCTTTGACCTTTGAAATCAATCTTTTGGCATCAATGACAACATGATCCAAGAGATGATGCAAGTATGGAATTTGATGATGTGTTTTCCACATATGGTTTTGGATTGTTTACATTTCCACCAAGAGGAGAGTGTATAGTTTTAGTATTTAGACGTACTTTCTCTTGATTGGATGCGATGAGTAACTATAGAATAATCTAGATGTGTTGCCTGAGACATGCAATGTAATTTCCATTGATGATGACACAGTGGAATCTGCAAGGGAGGAAAAGGGACATTCACTTGTAAGATCTTCATACAAGTCGAAAAAGGCTAAAGTAGAACCTAAAGATGAATTTTATGATGAGGATACTATGCAAAAACAAAGAAAAGATGACAAGGGTAAAAACGCAGCAGAGCATTCAATGAGGCATGTGACCATAGAAACCAAAAATCTAAGTTTAAAATCCAAAACTTTTCCCAAGTCCTCTCTAAAAAAGAACCATTCAACAGATCTAGAAGATGATCCAGTGGATGATGAGATGAAACCATAATTTAATTGTTTTTGAGATACAGGGGAGATGCAAGATTCGTAGTGGATGAAAATGACAGATAGTGTTGAAGCTCGAGAAATTGTTGGTGGTTCATCCTCAATGCCAAGTGGATATAAATTCTTCCACTATGCCAAATTGTTTCAACTTTTTCAAATGACCTAAATGGTTGGTGTCAGTTTCAATTAAGAATTCATAAAGCTCTGCCACAAATTGTGTCCAAGTCACATACCCTTGGTGGGAATTTTTTCTCCATTACCACCATTGCCAACGTTCTTGATCTAGATGGAGAACACCATACTAGAATTTTTCCAACTCATCTGTAATGCCATACAAAGAGAAATAATGTTCCATTTAAGTTACCCATCCAGTGGGATCTGATCCATCAAATTCGGTCACATCCACAAGCGGAAGGCATAGGTCACGCTAAAATTGATGTGGCTGAAAAGTCTGGGAATTAGAAGAATTTTCACCTTCGGTTTGTAAAGGTGGGTCAGAGGAGGGAAGATCTATAGGGATATGCATCTTGGTGCATATAAATGTAGTGAAGGAGGTAATTTGGGTATTGAAGGATTAAGATGGGTAGTGAGGTCCTATTTGATGGTTTCCATTTTGGCATCGATGGAGGAATGCATGTTTTTATTGATGGTGGCAACATTGGCACTAAGTTTTCTAACTTATTGTTGGGTCTCTGTGAAATTAGAGTACAAGGAATTGAAGCGATCTTCCATGTCTTGGATATGGGTGTGGGTCATGATGAAGAGGGAAAACGAAAAGGGACGGGTGGGACCACAAAAAAAATGGATTATGGGTGAAGTGTATGATGACGATCAGGGCGACGAGGGGAATCCAATGGTGTAAGGACCAAATAAGGGTGTTGGAAGGGGGTCAGGTCCATGAGAAAAAACATTTGCTAAAAAATTATCGGTATGACTATGAATGATCAGTATGACTACGATAAGGGAGAAGAGAAGAATCCAATGGGACAGGTCTCAAATAATGGTGCCAACATGATCCATAATTTGTTTTTTTACTCCTATGGATTTATACTCCAATCTAAAGAATATTGCAGTTACAAAATGCCAAAATTCTTAATAGGAAGAAATCTGTAGTAATTTCGCAACCCGAATGCAGGAGGCACAATTGCGTGGAAATAGATATTGTTCGTTATATTTTTGTTTCCTTCCCAAGGGCCAGGGTATTCAATTGTTCTACAGAAAAGGGTTTTCCCTATGCTATATCTCTCTTATATATGTGGGAGGTCCAACAACAGTACTCGACCTGATATCTCAGGGCACCAACTAAGGAGGCTAGACCGTGCCCTTAGCCATACTACCCAACTACCCAAGCACTAGAGAGTATATTCCCAAGTGTTGTTCTCAGTGGTAGTATAGCATTCAAGTGACCGATCGATTTATCTATGGAGGGCATTAGAAGATCTAGGTCGATCTGTATACAGGTGTTGTTTGATGCACTACCACTCGAAGGGGTACCAAAAATGGTTACAGGGGTGGCCAACACATGTGCGCTTAGGTACCACTTGTATTTCTTGTGTTTATGTGTGTAATGACAGATCTTTGTATCTTTAAGATGTCGGAATACATCTCTACCCTGAAAAGAAATTAACTCACAATTTCCTGCCAAGGAAGGTGCTTTGATACCACTTGTAATATTCTAGATATAAAATAGTATGCAAAACATAAATATTTTAGCTAGAAATGGTAGAGAAGCAATTATATAATCAAAAAAATACCAGAATAATACCAGAATAACACTAGAAAGAGAACTTTGATTATTGATAGCAATTTTCACTTTCCTCTTCGAGGGGGCAACCTCGAGCAGAGAAGATCTCTATTACAATAATATCCAAGAAAAAACTTCTCATACCCTCTACTCCTATTTATACTAAACATGCATATCCAAAAAAGCAATCTAGAGGAATATCCTTCTAGAAGCAGAAGCTTCTATTAGGTCTTCTTACATTTGACTTATTTTTCCTTATTTCTAGGCATTATTAATATTGGCCTTTATTATATGGAAATATATTATTCTACCTATGTGATGGGTTAGGGAGATTAGATCTGTAACAATAAACCTTTTTGACTTATTTTCTTTCCTTCTGAGATCATCTGCTTCTGCTTCCAGCTTATGGCATAGCTCTTCTTTTTCATTTACCTGATTCTTCAATAGTTCCTCTATCCTTTTGGCTTCTTCAAGTTGGATCCTTAGATTGACATTGATTTCTCTTGTTTCTTCAAGGATTTTTCTAATCTCATCATATGCCTTCTTCTTTTCTTCTTCTTGACTAATTATTTCATTCTTTAGTCTCTTGATCTCTTCTTCTTTTTCTTCTAATTGGGTCCTTTTACTTTCTTCTTATTTCTTGAGAATTTGTTTTACTGTCATGGTATGACTTGGGTACTTTTATAGGACTTCCTTAGTGTATTTTTCAAGATACTCAAAATAAATTGAATAATGTCCTATTTCCATTCTAACATCATCTAACTCAAACAAAAATGTTCTTTTAAACTTCAACAATTCTTCCTCTTCATCTATAACATAATTGTCAGCAATTCTAAACAAACTACTTCTAGATATTCTTCTTCATTTGTACAAGAACATTCAATATCATCACACTTATAA
Source organism: Picea engelmannii (assembly GCA_009831015.1). Taxonomy (NCBI): domain Eukaryota; kingdom Viridiplantae; phylum Streptophyta; class Pinopsida; order Pinales; family Pinaceae; genus Picea; species Picea engelmannii. Next base: position 21,865 of record ML854581.1, on the reverse strand, counting down.
GTATTGCAATCATAATATTTTGGATTCTTTACCTTCATTTTCCTTAATGGCATTTTGTTCAGTGTCTTTTCTTTTGTATTGATATACTTTGTCTAGCTTCAGCCATAGGTCCTTGGAAGAGGAATGTTTTCCTATGCTTTATTTGATAGAATCTAACTCCTGAGAGTCCATTGAAGATGGTATTGAGTTCCACTACATTTTTCTTCTTTGATTTCTTTTGGGATGCAAATTTTGATTGATTCTTCGAGGTAACTGATCCAAAAACAACTATGTTCCAAACACTTGTTCCTTTTTCCTTCAAATACCCTTTAATTTATATTTTCCTTGCTCAGTAATTTGTCTCATCAAAGAAGGGAACTCCATATGCATGTTAATCAATTTGTGTGTCCATTGATCTCCTTCAATCTTGTAAGGCTTATGATGAAAACCTGGATTTGATACCAATTTTTGGACACAACAACCACACTGAGAGGGGGGATGAATTAGTGTAGGGATTCTTTTACACTTATTTCAAAACTTTAGTTAACAACATATTATTCATTCATACTTAGCTACTTGCATGTATAAAAAACATTCATCTATAAACCATCACCATAATAGACACAAATAACACCATATATATGTGTAAACGTTTTATATTATGTGTTATAAAAGACTACAATCTCTGGGGTTTATCAGCACAAACTGAAAAGAGCACCAAATCCAAGAGAGAACCAACTCTCAATACAAGACCGAGCTTGCATACCTTAGCACAAACTCAGAAGAGGAATCCAACCTTCAAGTACAAGACCCATCGTTTAGATAGAAAATAGTTTGTCAACATGCACGTGACCTGCCTATGCTACATAATGCATATGTATGTGAGTTGTACTCTATATTGCAACACTTGTATGTACCCAACCTCCTCCACTATCAGCCTGCGTACACCTTCAAAAAACTAGGGCATCCATTCTTATGCACCTCTAAAAATTTTCGGCCTATGTCACATCCACCAATAACATGCCACTACATCAACCTATTACTATAACCATCCTGTTCGATGCATACATCATCATACATATTCCTCAACCTAGTACAAGTAGCTCAAGGGTGTGAGCTATAGGAATCATTTCAGAACTGTATCATACATTAGAGTGTTTCTCAATGAATCAACCAACCAACATGTACTATATCCAGATATTACAAAATCCATACCAAGAATGCTTGAAGCATTCACCATACCATAAGAATAAGTGATCATGAAAAACAACCATGCAACCAAACCAAAACTTTTGTAGACGTTCTGAACCTATAGAATGTTGATATGGAACTTTCCTTAGACTTCAGGGACCTGACACCAACATCAACTCAAGTCTCCATGAATTTTTCACCTGTATGCGACCTCCTCTACTATCATCCCATGTATGTATGTGACCTCTTCTACTGTTAGCCCATGTACACATAAAAAACTAGGGTGTTTCTAAAGCTATGAAACTTTCACCATCAACTCTCCTTGCTACCTCATACTTACAGAACTTCTTATGCGTCCATGAGTACATGCAATGAACCTTTCACCAAATGATGGATATTCAATATTCTCAAAGAATCTCACCATAAGAGACCCTTGACATCTTATTTATATTCTGCAAGTAGCTTCCTCTAAGGGTTATATTCTAACCAACTTCCTTGTTTTAGCAATAACCCACTTCTAACCACTTTTTCCACTTACAACCACTTTATCCACAAATAGTAAACTCTCCACTTCTAGTTTCAACTAATTTATTTTTAATTATTTTTTTATTGAAACAACTTAACTGATGATTAACTCCTTGTTTCACCCACTTTGACTAGTCAACATCTTCTAGGAGCTTCTAGAATAATTTGACTTCTTTGAACTTCTAGGGGATTGTAGATAACTCATGAGCGTTCTCCAACTTCACAAGGTCATATATCCCTAAAGGTGAGGATCCACGTGGCGTACCACATATCACCTAAAATGACATGACGAGTACTATCCATCTAGAATAGTCTCACTTGCAAATTCATTGATCTTCATTACATTCTTCCTCAATCAATTTCCAGTTCCCTAACCAAACTACTGGGGCTAACCATTTGGAATTCACAAAGCATATTCCGATGAGGGATTTCACCATAAGGGGACCACTTTGGATTTCATCCATTTGGTACTTCCTATCAACCATGACATGACATCAATTATACAAATCCTTTTACTATGAACACATCATTATGACAATACTTGACATCAACCCTTTGACATCAATTACATCAATGACAACATAACACTTGACATCGACCCTATGACGTAAATTACATCAATGAAAACATAATGCAACAATCAATACATCAATTATAAAAGCTCATCACCATGACAATTCTTGACATCAACCCTTTTGCATCAATCCTTTGACATGAATGACAACATAATACAACATGAACATAATAAATGTACGATGACTTATTAGGAGGTTCCACTTCTATAAGGTTCCTCCTATAGAATGTTATTAGTTATTTGGTATAATTATATAAATGGGATAAGTAGTTATTGAAGAATAATTATTGTAATTGGACTATGTAGCTCATTAGGATGTTTCCCCCTTGAAGAGGCAAGTGAACAGGAGTGGACCGCTTGTTCAGTAGGATCTATTTTATGGTGTTTCCCTACCCTAAGGGTTTGATAATAAGAAAGTGGTTATTTATATATATTGTAGTGTTTATGTATTATGGTATCTGGTACTTAACAAGTGGTGTCAAAGCACTTTCTTCGGCCACAAAAAAGGGCAATTTTTTTTTCTCTTTTGTCAATTTTTTCCAGAAGACAAAAGAGGGTCGCAACACTATAGATAAATTATGTAGTTTTATATGTGGAATTTGTAGAAATTGGTTGTATATTTTAGTTTTTTGTGGAAAAAAAAACAATTTCAATTCTTTTTGTCTCAAATGGTGTCTAGAAAGTGAAGTTATCATTATTTTAAAATCTTTTCATTTTTTAGGGTTTTTCCATGAATGGTCACACGATTTTGTTTATTTATGTAGCACTTGTGGGGACACTTTTCCAAAACACATTACATATATGAGTTACTATTTCAATAATATATAATTTCAAAAAACAAATCATCCAAATCGGAGCTCTGGTAGTGCATATATTTGTAATTTGAAGTCGACCATCTTTTAAGGTCTTTGTGATGGCGGTGAGACCGTAGAGATCATTACTTTTGATAGGTTGTTAAAATTTATACCATATTGGTGTCATTGGATAGAGAATTTTTAGAGATTTATTTTGGTATATTATATGAGGTTTTTTTTATAGATATGTGAGGCACTCCATCCTATGCAAATTTTCCATTGTCACTAAATCTCTTAGTCATATAATAAAGGAACACCTTCAGATTTATCTTGGCATTCTGACCAAATCTGGTCAAGAATAACTTACTTGGTATGATATCGAGCATGATTATGATTCTTTGTACTCTTATCTTTCAACGAAGGAGATATATATTATGAATGTCATCTACATTGACATCATAGGAGAACATACTCAAGAAACATATGATTGGTATGATTATGAGGAAGATTGTGAAGATTGTATATGGAAAGTTGTAACTTTTGGGATGACAACTATTTTCATATTTTATATGATGACCCTACTCCACCTTATGTAGAGAAAATAAATGTGACAAATACAGAGCCAGTTATGACTACTACTGTCTAGCTTGCATATTATACAGTGGTGTTGTTCCTTCAAATTTAGTTTTGATCATTTCTAACTACATGGACGGATCTGCATATTTGTATCCACTTGACCTGTGTATACCTTTGCATCAGTTTCCTATTAAGTTATGATATATTCCGCATCGATTTCACATGAGCACTTTGACATGGGACCCAGATTTATAGTATAAGTTGTACTACTTGAGCATGGTAGCTTGCATTTCTACATGGGACGCAAGTTCTCCAGACTACATCAACACTAGGTCAACAATTATCCATGGGACCCTGGTATATGTTTGTACACCCTCACAAAAAGAGTTGAGGACAATACTTTCTTAAGGGGGATGGAATGTAGTGTATCTAGAAAGGTAATGGGAGGGGCAAAGAGCTCATAGTGATAATAGTGGATGTCATTCAATGTAAGGTGTAATAGGTCCATTTTATTTTTAAATAAGGCCCAATATGGTAGTTAGATATATTAGTGTGAGCATAATAAATGTAATAGGACATCTTAGAAGGTTCATCCTCTAGAATGCTGTTAGGTGGTTGGTAGAACTATATAAAGGGGATCAAGCAATGTAATGAGGAGTCAAGAAAAAGTAATGTGATTGGAGTATGTAGCTCATTAGGATGTTGTACCCTCGAAGAGGCAAGTGAATAGGAGTGGATCCCTTCCTCAATAAGATCTATTGTATGGTGTTTCCCTACCCTGAGGTTTTGATAATAATAAAGTGGCTATTTCTCTATATTGTTATTGGATCTATTGTGGTGTTTCTATATTCATGTCTTTGGTACTTAACACAATGCTAAACAAGTTACTACATTAGATATGGAGGATTGAATTTAGTTGAAAACACATTTTGTTTCAGCTGAAAAGGATTTTTTTTTCCAAACATATGACCATTTTTTTTAGATCCAAATGAATTAAATTTCATTACAATTTGTAACTTTTTTTTTTATAAATTGGGATAATATTTTATGGTTTCTTCTTATATTTCTAGTTTTATACCCTTTTCAATATGTATATCCACTTTTTCATGTGCCTTGTTCTATCTTCAGAAACAAGAAATCGAGTGGAAATATTTTTCTGTTCTATGTATTCTAGAGAGAAAACTTGCATTTTATGGGTAGTGTTGTTCCTGAGTCTACACTTAAGGCTATAAAGTGTAGAGTCTAAGCATCTAAAAAGAGTGAAAGAAAAGGAAGGGGAAGAAACAACTTGGGGGGATGAAGCTATGGCTGATCTCTGAGCTGTCTTTGTCTAGCTTCTAAATATTCTTGAATGCTAATATCTCGCTTGATGGTGGCCCATGAACGTTCGAGCTCTGTCCGAGTGGTGGCGATCTTGAGTATGGTATGGAAAAGATTTAAAGCGATGCTGGTTTGATCCAATAGATCGGGTTCGATGTTGGGTTGTCTTATGACGGGTACAGTCATGGGGAGAATAGAGCTTTAAAAGAAGGTGGATGCTTTAAAGTGATTATCTCAACTTTAGATTAAATAGGGAAAAATCAGTGAAGCCAATCGAAGGGTTTAACGAAAATGAAGGTCGTTTTCCATAACTAAGTTTAAAATATTGAAACCAAGTGAGAAAACATAGATCTATCAACAATGTGGGGCATCAATTTCAAAGGAATCCCATGATGTGGCAGAAGAAGAAACGACAGGAATACCTTGATGAACGCATATAATGTAGAGATCTAAATAATTCACAGGTCTTGTACCTGCTAGTAGACGATACAAATGAAAAACTGTAAAAAACTAGATACATAGAACCTGATCACCACAATAGAAGTTATACTAAATTGCAGCTAAAACATTCATCAAAGAAATATATGTAAAAATGACATGAAGCATGAAAAACATAGGAAAAACACATAACTCAATCTTGACGAAATATGGAGTCTTCAATTCGCTTTGTATTAATCATGGCTTAAGAGAGATTTCTCTATTACAATCTATTCATGGAAAAAATCCTTTCTATTACAATCTTTCTTCTATTTAAACAAAATTCTGAACCTCTGGAATTTCGATCGTTCTGGAAAATTGTCAGTTACAAATGGGAAATTGGAGTGTTTCATCTCCTCCTCTTTTCCTTCCCTAGTAAGGGCAAAGCACCTTCCTTTCCCTGCCCTTCAGGTTCTAGAAATAGAACAGGTTGACATCTGTCATTATTTAGCACCGGAAACCTACCCTTTTGCCTGCTCGATGCAAATGACGCACCTCTCCACCGACTGGGCTATCAACCTGGAAGGCTCTGCTTGGTTTCTTGCTTAAAAAGTGTAACAACTCTTCACCAACGATGGCAAATTTTTTCCTACTTGTCGGTCCTCTGTGATGATGGAGCATAATTGTAAACTTGGTTGTACTAGCCATTTGTCCACTTGGGCCATATTGACCTGGCTTATTTGGGATATCTCCACTTGTTCCTTCTCCATGTTTTCTTTGATGTCCAACAGATGTTTAGCTATATTGATTGTTCCATGCATCCCAAAACTACTTTCCTTATCAAGGTCTAGCAAACTTATACTTATTAAAGAAAACGTTTCCTCACAAGAATTCTTCACTTCATTAGATCTCCCTTTGCTTTCTGATATATTCTGCTCCCAGGCCTTTAGCAGGATATTTCCTCTGGTTTGTTCTACAATGGATAATTTTGAGCTGTCGACCATCTCTATCTTCGTTGTAGCTATAACAACGTATTGGAAAGTGACATGTGTTGCCCCGACTTCTCTTTCTCTCAAATAAATATTTTCTAATATTTGATCTATCATATGGAAATGGTTTTGAATGGTTCCTAATTTTACAAGCAGGTTTTGTTGAGTTGTTAATACCTTATGTTGGATTTCGGCGGCCTAGGATCTGAACACTTTTATGTCTACAACCTGGTTCTCGGCCACATCCAATTTCGATTGCAACTTTATAATTTGTTGCCCCTATTGGCTTACCTGTGTTTGGATAATTTGTGCCGACTGGCGCACCTACTCGAGGTCGGACCTGAGCTTCTTGATTTCATGCAGGTCGGATGTTCGGGATTCCTCAAGGCTCTTACTCACCTTGTCCCTGACATTTGCTTTAGAAGTAGCCACTTTAGCTTCCAATTTACTGATCAGTAGATTATTTCGTTTCAACTGGGCCTTCAAAGTCCCAACACAGTACTGATTGGCTATAGCATAAGCCCCTAGTGTCCCAACTATCTCCTCTACGAATTCTTTCCCTTTCGCGACCTTCCCATTTGTCAGGATTTTAATTTTTTTATCCATTACACCCTCTTTTTGATATAATTCTTGCCTCACCATAGCCTTTCTTTTTTTGTCAAAGAAAAATTCATTAGGAGGCAGCTCCTCTACAGAAATGGGTGTCAATTATTCATTGAAAATCCACCCCGCATTAGGATTCCCCTTTGTAAACTGTAAGGGTGTGATAATAGCAATCAGACTGTCGATTTCCTTGGATGGTTGTTTTGGGGTGACCTCTATGACTGGATTTTTTGACATGAGCGACAGCGATTGAACCGATCCCTATGAAGGTATCTCTATTTGGTCTTGGGCCTGCTTGCCTAGCGTACCCTTTTCGGGGTTTCCTTCTTGCTTCTGGGGGACTTCAGCTCCTTGCTCTGAGGTTCTAGCCTCCCTTGTTTTCCCTTGGTCCTTATTCCCGCTAGGACTCAAGTCCTTTGTACCTTTGGCTTCCATCTTCTTTGTAACTGGAAGCTTTGGGGCTTCACCATGTAAAATCTGGGGGAGACAACTCCGTCAATGCTCTTGGAATTTCAAACATTCGGCCATATCTCTGGGTGGCAGGGCTTGAATCCAACTTAGGACTTCATCGAAGGACCTTGCACCCTAGAATATTTCATCATGAGGGGAATCCTCGTGTTCATACCTCTTCAGGCCGCAACTCACCAGGTGATTGCTCACAACCTTACTAGGGTCATGCTTCTTGAAATCAATATCCACCAGCTTCATTTCTTCTAAGGCCATAGCCTCGGCTTTGGCATGGCCAAAATCTAACAAGGAATATGCACCAATTTGAATAGGGAAGGGCAACCATACCTTTTTTGACACTCCTTTGAGCTATTTTCTTATTCTTCCAAGTACAGTTTGTCTAGCGATCTCACGACACAATAACTTATCTAACAGGAATAGAAGGAGGGCATATGGAGGGACAGAGGTGTCGAAAACCCTGATATACAAAATTTTTTCCTCTAGATGCCAATCTTCCACAATGATTAGGTTGGTTGCGACACTATATGACATCCTGGGAGGTGGCTGGCCAAATATGGAAGCATGCAATGGCACCATTACCTAGTTGAAGATCTTTTAGATGAGTTCTTTGGCCTTATCCTCCCAAATCTTTGAGTGGTAGACATGAATAGGATATGTATTAGATGGATCCCAACTCCAGTTCATTAGTGGGAAGGGTGTCATGAAGTAGATGGAATCCATGATGTAAGAAGACATAAAGAACGAAGTTGCTTTCTTACTCACCCTCTGTGTTTGATATTCAGTAATTCAATTGGTTAGACTGTCGGACAACAGTTTGGCCCAGTCGAAGGAGAAACCCTCAGTGACTGTATGAATGAGTGGCACCCATGGGAGGAAAAAATGGGTAGTGTCTTCCTTCCCATACAACATGCAGGTAATCATCGCTATGTACTTGAACTGTGGCTCCAAGGAAGATATTGAATATATCTCGTTGGAGTCAGCCCTGAATTTCGCAAGGTCTGAGACCCAATCTTTGATCAGATCAGACAAAAATTTTTCATACTTCTCGCACTCCTTATTCTTGAAGCCTTCAAGGAATTTGACATTGTGAGTAAGGTTTGGCATGGGTGACAATTTATACATTGCCCAAAAATGTTCTGGCTGGAAGGTACCAATCGTCACCCTCTGTTCACTGATAATCATCCTGGTCGGGATGTCCACATGGTCCAGTGCCCACCTAATCATATCACAATAGGGAAGAAGCTAGGGCCTAGCCGCTATTTTGTGCATCTCTTCTTGAGCGACGATTTTGTATTTGGTTGATAAATCATCCTTCTCGTTGTCGCTAGAATCGTCCGAACAGTTTATCGACTCGGATTGCAGGATGTTGGAAACATATGACCATGTCTTGATAGAATTAATACTATTGAAAAGTCAACAAGAAACATGTGTCTAATTTACTTTTCCCTCAATTAAATTAGACAATAAATATTAATCTATTATCTCATTCATAACTGAGTGATTTGGAATTGTAACAGAATTATAAGTGTAGTTAATTGATTTAATATCAGTTGTACTAGTTGTAACTAAACATGCACTAGTGAGAGTTCAGTTAATCAGTTAACTCGCATGCAACTAAAGATTCGCCATGGTTAACTACATGCATGTTAGTTCCAATGGAAACAAGTTGAGATAACAGGTGAAAGGGATAGTTTGGCTATCAGTTGTGATTTTTTCACACATGCAGTGGATATGCTTATGAGCATGTGCAAACGAGGCAATTCGTATGTTTGAGAGAATTAAGAATTGTAGAGTTTGTGCAGAGGAGGCAGGTTGTCTAGACACAGGAATTGGCGCATGTATTTGCTAATTTGTGTATGACAGTGTGAGACGATTGTATTGTATTGAGAGCTCTTGGATTAGAGTTTTGTATGATATTGTTTCATGGTTCATGATATACATAATATATGATAGTGGGGTTTTTAGCTTTACACTTTCCCGGTAAAACTTTTGTGTTGTGTGTTATTGATATTTCACTTTATGCATTGTGGTTGTGATCGTGGTTTAATTTCCTCCACAATAATAATAGTAGAAGCGATTTTTTATTTAACAAGTGGTGGAAATTGTTAGATCAGGAGAATCATAGGAATACATTAATTTGTATCAAAATTTCTACATGGTATCAGAGCCACGGAGGCCATGGAGTCATGGAAGTGAGGTGAGAACATAATTTGATTCTCGCAGGTCCCACCTCTAGCCGGGTGCAAACTGTAGTACTGAAAACTTCCGATGTTTTCAAGAACAATAATTCTCGCACCCTAGACAAAGGCATGGTGAGAACTTCATTGGCATTCTCACAGGCAAATACACTAGCAGGGTGCGAACTTCCCTCACCCTAACAATGGAGCAGGGTGCGAACTTCCATGGAATTATCATAGGCTACAGTGGAGCAAGGTGTGAACTTGATAGGCAAGTTTGTAGGCTATACATAGGCAGGGTGTGAAATTCCCTTAAGTTGCTCTCAGGTGGGGTGAGAACCTCCCAGGGCAAGAGAAAAGTGAAGGGGTTGAATTTTGGGTTGGATAACATTCGAATTTGAAATATTTTCTTTGTGCAACACTTGATTCAAGATCGAAATGTCTTTCAATGGCCTGAAGTTGGAGTATGCACTCGAGGGCAGCTCTAACTACATTTCTTGGAAGGACAGGATGGAGGTAGTGCTCGAAGACAATGGCTTGAAGGGTTACATTGATGCAGATGTTCCTAAGACAAATGCGACAGACACTGCAAATCTTGATGCATGGAAAAATAAAGTGGTGAAGGCGAGGAGGATTCTATTGGAGGGAGTACGAGACCACATTGCCTCAAGTCTCCATGGGAAAACCACACGATATGAAATGTGGAAGGTTTTGAAAGATCTATTCCAAAACAATAGCGACCATAGGAAATTGGCACTCAAAGATAAACTCAGGAAGATTAAGATGGAGAAAGGTGACACCATTCCAAAATATCTCACAAAGTTTGTCCAATGTCAGGATGAGCTTGGAAGTGTGGGAATAACAGTCCCTGCTAATGATTTGGTGAGCTTGGTGTTCCTAGGGCTTCCTAAGAGTTGGCATAGTTATCAAGACCCTGTCAATGGAAGGGAAAAATTACCGTATTGGGAACGAATATGGTCGGATCTGGTGCAAGAGGAGTTCAGGCAGAACACCAGAGATGGATCTTTATCAAAGCATGATGATGAAGAGGATTGTGCTTTGACTGCCAAAGAAAGGAAAGGGAAAAGGAAGAAATTCCAATCAAATTCTAAGTCTAAAGTCAAGAAGCTGGATTTGTCCAAAGTGAAGTGTTTTCACTGTCACGAACATGGGCATCTCGCTACTAACTGTCCGTAGAAGAAGAAGAACAAGACGGTTGCTAGAGCTGCAACTGGTGAGGCTCTTGTCTCACAATTTGAGCTTGACTTCGCTTTGATCACATGCTTGGCTTCAAGTGCATCGGGATCAGTGTGGTATTTGGATAGTGGCGCTTCCTTCCACATGACGGGAGATATAGAGATGAGCGATGATGGAAAATATAGTGCAACTGGTATTGGTACCATTACCTTTAAGAGGGAGTCAGGTAAACCATTTCAATTGAAAAATGTTATGCATGTTCCTGGTCTAAAGAAAAACTTCGTCTCAGTCGCAATTTTGGAGGACAAAGGCTATGATGTTGTTTTTAGCAGTGGTATGTTGGTCAACTGAGAGGGGGGGGTGAATCAGTTGTTACCATGCTTAAACAATTATACTTATTTTAAACTCTTTGCTGAGACACTAAATGATAATCACAATAATGCAGGGAAATAAACAATGGCAAATTCAACATCAGTCACACATATGAGAAACACAAAGACAGATATTTCTTGAGGAAACCCATACAGGGTAAAAACCTCTTTTTCTTTATATGATAAGTAATAGTTACATTCTTTACATTATCATACATATGAGAACCAACTCATAATGAGGTTGCAACCTCTGTTTTGCAAGCTACAACTTGTTGAGAGCACCAACTCTCTGTTTTCTCTAGCACCCACTTGAAGGAAGCACTGACTCCCTAGTTTTTCTAGCACCAACTAGAAGGAAGCACCAACTCCCTGTGTCCAAGCACCCACTTGAACCTCTGAGGACAACAGTCCTCCGTAGCACCTCCCAAACACACTCAAATATAAATCTTTGCTACTGAATTTAATACAGTGATATGATGTTCGATGATGGCCTACCTGACTTATCACTGTTCTACTCCACTTCGTTTCTCTGTCTGCCTTATTGCCTTTCTGCTCATATCATTTCCAATGTCCGGGTTATGGGCCCACCACACTTTCGCTGCGCCACTCTGATTCTTCTTCACCCATGAATCACCACAGAAAACTCCAATAGCCACTGCAAATTCCCACTGTCACCAGCAACTTTATCTCCTCTCTGTCCCGTGTATTTATAGCGCCTATGCACCTTTTGCATGCAATGTTTTCCATGCCTCTGCATGCAGACTCATGCATACTTTGCGTCATTATGCTCCACCTCTTGAGTTCTCTATCCGATCATCATCATGACTCTTCAGCTTCTCTGGTGATTACACATTGGTCTTCTTCGACTTCTCTAGCAGATGTCATCAATGGTTTTTGGCAGTCTCACAGTGTCGTGCCTCAGTAGCCCTCCGATATTTTCTTGATCCAACGGTTCATGATCAAATCGGGATTTCATATATCGTGATTTTGACATTCTCATTGTCGATGTGCACATGTACTCGGAATCGCCGATTATCCAATTCCCGATATGCTCCTTTACCGAGCTTTAGCCCCTTCCGGCTACACAATGGTCCATGTGATCGTCTATCATGTGACTGTCATCATACCTCTCGTCGGGGTTTCGGGGTTTCGCACTTCCTGATGTTGAGAGTTTCTCACCTCTCCAATCCCCGATTACCGATGCGCCCCTTTCCACGCGCTAGCCCTGCTGGCTATAGGCCTTGGCCCCATAAGACCATCAACACATGAACTCGGCCAAACCTCTCATCGGGGATTCGGCGTTCTCGATGTCACTATGCACATGCCTCAGGGATTCCCGATCCCTGATTTCCCAATGATGGAGATCAACGGTCCAGATCTCATTCTTACCAACAGTTGTGATTTCATCGCAAAATCGCATATCGCGATTTCGGAGTTTCTGTTGCATTGTGTTCTTGACATATCAAAGTCCCGATTGCCAATGCCTCTGCTGACGTCACACGTGATTTGGCACATGTTAGATCCTGCCACGTGTCACTCTGATTCATGAATTGTATGAGCCTGAAGTGTTAGATCTGCCTGACACCTGACATTCTCTGGTTGTGCCACGTGTCCCTGGGTGACGTGGTCTGTTGACGTGTGTTGGATCGACGGTCTGGATCACTTATTATCCAACGACTGTGATTAACTCGTGAAATCGCGTATCGCGATTTTGGGGTTTTCGTTGTCAAGTTTTCTTTGCATATTGAAATCGCGATCCCCGATTCTCCGATGAAGGAAATCAACGGACCAGATCTAATTCTTGATTTAACGGTTGAGATCATATCGCGATTTCGAGGTTTTTGTTGTCAAGGAATTTTGACATATCCAACTCGCGATCCTTGAAACTCCCATGATTACGCTCCTGGTCCATATGACCATTATCCTCATGAACGTAGCCAAACCTTCATCACTCCCTTTAAAGACCTTGCAGGTTCTCATTGATCCAACGGTGGTCGGGTCGCTGTGCTCGGATCTAACGGCTGAGACCTGTCCTCCTATCGAGCTTTGCCTTTGCTGCGCGCGTTTTCTTCAACGTTGTTCCTCCTGAGATTGCCATCAATGACAAGCATACGCTACTTGGTAAACATTTGCCAACAATCTCCTCCTTTGGCATTGATGGCAACTACAACACCTGAATTCTTTTCTCCCCCTTTGACATCAATGTCAAAGAAGAGACATGCTCCCCCTGAGCTATTGCAGTAAATGTAGGAGGCATTAGATAATTAAGTAATACAAATCTCCCCCTA